>RJWH01007882.1:0-35856 GCA_004363575.1 Solenodon paradoxus | reverse complement strand
CCAAGTGGCCAATAAACATATGCTCAGTTACATCATTAAAGAGGGAAATGAAAATTCAATAAAAACCAGATACCAGTTCATATTTATTAGATTAGCCAAAATGAAAAAAATTGATAAGTAATCTGTTGGGAATAATCATTCAAATCTAGTGGAAAAATAAGTTGTTATATGTTAGGCTGGCCCAGAAGGACAAAATGGCGGCCCAGAAGGACAAAATGGCCGCCCAGAAGGACAAAATGGTGGCCATACCCGGGAAAAGAAGCTGACGAAACCACACCTGGAATCACAGGACCAATCCCCAATCGCCACGTATGAAGCCCGCGAAATTCTTTTATATAAAGATCGCGCTTCCCTTTGTTGGGGCGCGACTTCCCCGGCCCTCGTTCTGCGGACCGGAGAACCTCGCCCGGGGGCGCAAACCCCAATAAAGCCCTGGCTATTCGACATTTTTTGTCTAATTGACTTTCTTTCCTCGTGAAGCCCAGAAAAAACCTTTCATTATACTAATTTTAAAGAGATATTTGGTTGTTTTCATAAAGTTTTTGTTTGTATGATTTAGGTCTTGAACATATGCACAAGAATTTTGCTTGTAACCAATTGGAACATGTACTAAAGGAAATGATTCATTGCAGTCTTCCTTGAATTATTATAAATTTGGAAGCTACTAAATCTCCATCAGTAAGAGAGAAGTAAATTGTGACATTCATATAGCGTTAAAGCGAATTATCTACAACTACATGTATCCACATAGATAAAGTTCAGAACATAAATATTAAGTGAACCAACAAACTTCAGGATGATATGAATGGTATTGTTTTATTTACATAATTTAAACATCTATGAAAGTATATATATATAATATTTAATAAGAATTGCAAACTTGGAGATGACATTAACCACACTATAGATTACTTTGGGCAGAGAGGAAGGGAATTGCACTGGAGAATGGCATAAAGATAATATCAGCTCTGATCAGTAGTATATTTCTTTAAAACAAATTGAAGCAAATATGGGAAATTTTAAGATTTATTGAAGTTTGGTAGTTTCTACTTAGATGTACATTATGTTTTTCACTGTGTATTTGATATTTTCACAACAAAATATTAAATACGTTTATTAAGATAAAGCAGAGTTGATCAGTTTTGGCATTATTGACATTTTGTATCATGTAATTCTTAGTTGTTGGGGGCTGTCCTATAGGACATTTTGTAGGATATTTAGTAGCATCCCTAGCTTTTATTCATGAGATTTGTGTAGCATGCTCCCAATTGTGGCAAAAATGTCTCCATACTTTCCTGAAAGTCCCTTAGTTTGCCCTGATTGAAAATCCCTGATTTAGAGATTGCAAAGTACTGTAATGTATGTTAGTTCATTTGAACCTCACAGAAACCTTCAGAAGAAGATGTTGCTTTGATCTCAGTTTTATAGATAAGAATACTAAGGCTCAAAGAAAATCAGATAAAAGTGGCAGTATGGTGCTAAAAATTCAGGTCTGCTCATCACCACATAATTGTTTCTGTGTGTACATGAGAACATATTCCTATATATGTTCGGTAACCTTAAAATTTCAGAGGAGGATTCAAATTAGACATTATAAAAAGTTTGATTCTTTTGTGCATTTTTCTCCTTCAAATAATACTATTTAAGATCACCTCCAGTACTTTTGTGATGTCTATCTCAGGTGCCTTAGTATGTTTCGGTTCCTTTATGCTTTATTCATAAGTTCTTTTATAAGTCATTAGAAATTGAGTAAAAGTGGTTAAATCTTCTACAGAGGACAGTTACATTCTTTTATTCTTCCTGCATCTTTATTTTGTGGCAACATTGTTTTCATTCTGCATTTGGAGAAAATGGGGTACCAGAAAATTATGGTAGGCTGCTAATATTTTCTAATTCACCCCCCAAGAAATGTTTATGTACAAATAGTTGTCTACATGATTTTTATAAATGAATCTTAATATTCAAAATCTCATTTTAGTTTAAACTTTATTATCAAATTAAATCTGTAGCAGTGATGTATATATTCATTTTTCATGAAGATAGGGGAAGATAGCAATCAATAATTTATATATTGTGACTTTCAACAATGTTTTACTTAGGGAAGGAACTAGAGTATCAAGACTAAATTTTATCCTTAGTTGTATTTGTATAGTCTCCTTCACTGTAAATGAAGCTAATGAGCCTGACAGTGCAGTTTTGATCCCTTTAAGAATCATAAAGCTTTTCTTAGGGGGAACTGTCTTCCGCAGTGCATTATGCACTTTTAGTCACATTGTAGATACTTTTTTTTCTTGGCCAGCGGGAAGATTAAGATGTAACATGTAACTAAACAATGGAATCTTCTGTTTCTCCAGGTGTTTTGGGGAGTTCTTACATTTTATTCCCCAAAAGATCACTTACGGAGCCAAGACAAGGCTCCTTTAGCCCATGCTGCCGTTAAGCTTTCAGCAGCCTCTAGAGCAGGTTAGACTTTGTATAAGCTTCCTCTCACCTTTACGGTTCTTGCCTTAATTCAAGTTTTCGCTTTTCATAGGGAATGTTTTCATTAGCCTTCAGTCTGATCTTCTTGCTTCTAGATCAGGCATCCATAAACTGTTTCCACTGCTACTGCCTGTTTTCATCTGGCATACTAAGAATGATTCCTACATTTCTACAGTTAATGTTGAAAAAAGCTAGAAAAACAATATTTTGACATGTGCAAATTATGTGAAATTCAAATTCTAGTGTCCATGATGAAGTTTTATTGGAACATAACCTCATGTGTTCCTTCAACCAGAGTTGAAAAAGACCAGTATACTCTCTTTTATTCTAATAGAACTCCACATTACTTCAAGAACTATGTATTTATTACAGGAAAGTTACAAGTAGGAGTGGAGCAGGCAGGCAAGGAATAGAGAAAAGGAAGAAGCATTTTGTTTATTTTTATTTAGTTGTTCATCTTTGTTGTTTTCCCCAGCCCTGGGATGTGAACCTGGATCTTCATAGTGTCTGTGGACCATGCTCTTTACCAGAGGCAGCAGACCTAACTGTTACTCCACCAGGGCATGCCAAGGGCTTTCTTTTTAAAATGCAAATTATTCTAGGTATATATGTTTAAAGGCTTTTTGAGAAAATATTAAACAGTAGATCGGGGTTCATATTTGTTTTTCATAGTGTAATTTCAGTGACAGCTTATGCTGGTTAACATTATGCCATACCAGTAGTGAGTTAAAAAGGTTTCTATCTCAAGCTGTTGATTTGGCAAGGTAATTCCTATGTCAGTATAATGAGCATTGGCCTTTTCACTAAAAAAGAGAAGATGTACCATGTCTTCCTACTGTAAACATTTAGAAGGAGTTAGATTTTCTTATTTGTTTTCTTAAGACAGCATTTTTCTTGAATTCCCTGTGCAGCATATGTACTTAAATTTGGTGTGATAAATTTCAAGGGAAGTAGGGAATTGATGCAAAAAGGGGGCTTTGGTTATTAATGGTGTTGAAGAATCCCAACTCCCAAATTTCATTCTTAGTTCATAGAATTTCTTAAATAATGGCATTCATTAGTAAGGAGCAATGATATGAAGCTCGGAGGGAAAGTTGTGAAGTGTTTTGTAGTGTCCCCAAACTCACAATGAGGTGTTAATTTTGATTGTGGCCAGTTCATTCTCAGAAGGAGCTCTTGGGAACTTTTTTTTTTTTTCTTTTTCAGTAGAATGAACAGAAAGACCAAAGCTAGCTTTGGGGAAATTAGTTTTCTTTAGAGAATATGTTTTGATTGTGTATGAAGATAGAATTTATATTGTAAAACAGTCTTTATAGCCACCTTTTTTACAAAGCCTCTTCTATAAAGGATGACATGCCTTAGTTACTCATTCAGCACAGTTTTTATGAAAAGAGAATGGAATCAGAACATAAAAACTAAGCTCAACAAATATTTAATAAAGAAGACTTTGAGTAGACATTAATATTAGATATATTAAAAGTCAAACTGCTTTGGATTAAAATCCAGTTTCACTTTTACTGGTTTTTTCACTCGATTCTACTTAGTCACCATGAGAAAAGACTGCTCTTTTCTCTGTTCTTAATACATATTTGAAAGAAGAACACTTTAAGATGTTTGGTCATAATGATTTTGTTTAAAAGAGGAAGGAAAGACAGGAGACAAGGAAGAAGCATTGCTGTTTGTTTATTTGGTTTTTCCCCCAGCCCTGGGTTTTGAATCCGAGTCCCTGAGCTTTGCATGTTCCATATCCCAGGCATCTCAGCTTTCTGAGTCACAAGGATGTGCCCTGTAATGAATAATTAATTCACCAGAGAGATAGAATTCCTGAAAGGTTTAAAAACCTAAAAAGTAAGTTTGTATTGGTGCAGTTGAAATACTGAGCCTTATAAAGATAATCCATATAGTTTATTAAATTGCTTACTTGTATTTGAAATACAGTTAGGAAAAATTGAACATTTCCTTTAAAGTAAATGAAAATAAATAATTTAAGATTTAATTTCCATAGAGGCAGACCAACCATTAAGGGATGATAATGCCTGGGTAGATTTTTGCCACCTGTATTTCAGGTAGCCTCTTATTGTGTCAGTATATCTAAGCATATTTTTATTCAATTGTAGTACTTTAAATAGTAGCAGCGGAATAAAAATAATATTTAAACTGGTATATTTAAAAAGTATTTTTACACTGGAATGAAAAATATGGATCCTCTCACTTTGAATATCTGTTTATTATATTATCACAATATATTTGGAATTGATTTACTAAGTAATACTGCTCTTGCTAGCTTAACAGCCCTTAGCAAAATAATAAAGAATACTGGATATATATACTTGACACATACACACAAATGTACACAGGTAATATGTGTATATGTATGTATTAATAAGCATTACATATTGTTAGTGTACTTAAAAAGAAACTTTATGTGAGCAATGAATTTAGTTCATAGGCTGTTTTAAAAGCAATAAATGTTAATACATGAGCCCATAAGAAAGAATAATTAGTAGCTTAAGTACATGAAAGGGCAAGAATAGTCATTGTTAAACCTACTTGCAGCTACTACTTTTTCCTATCAAGTTAAAAATCAGGCAAGAGATTGCATAAAAAGAGAGAACAAAGGAAAATATTGATGCTTTAAAACATTTTTTAGTGAAACTAAGACTGTATTAAATCTTTAACTTGGTTTAACTTCGTTTTCGATCTTAGGTATATGCTTTACATTAAGTCCAAATACAGTTTTTCTTAAACTACATGAAAGTATATTTTACTTATATCTTAGAAATTAAGATAATGAAATAGATTTGTTTTCATATGATTTAAAAAATCACGCATGGTAAAAATAAACTCAAGGTTTAATTTTTGCCTCTTATGTGGGCATCTCTTACAGGTTTATTGATTTTTCTTATCACTTCTAAACATATAAATATAATTTTTATTATAGTAAAACAATACAGCCCTAGGAATTACTTGACATATTTTAGATTAATAAATAGCTGTAATTAATTTAGAAATTGCTTTAAGTGATGGCTTTGGAACTGGATTCTGTAAAGGAATTCAGAGTTGGTAACAGTTCTTCATTATGTGCAAAATAGAGTGTATATGTATGGGGGTGGAGAAAGAGCACCTTTATTTTCTTTAGACTGTCAGAGTGGAGTGAAGCCATTCCTGCAGAAAGTATGAGTAGGAAATTTTGACTTATAGGAAAAATACTTAAATATTTTAATGATTGAGGTTGCAAGAAATAGAAATAAATGATAAATATGTTAGTTTTAAGATACATATAGCATCAGAGATTTTCAATCAATTTTACTATCCATTTGCTTGTGTCCTTGCTAATGTTATGCAGATGGAGGGAGCGAGGAACCACCAGATCGAAGACAGTCAAGTGTAGACTCTCGTCAAAGCCGCTCTGGGCAAGGTAAATTTTCGTCAAATTTATTATTGAATTAAAACCAAAAGATACCAGCTATTCCTTTCTAGTACCTAATCTGAGGGCTGGGGTTTTTGCTGGGTCTAGTTTAGGTGTTCTGATTTCTTACTTAGGCCTTTAAATGTTATAACTGAAAGTTC
This sequence comes from Solenodon paradoxus, assembly GCA_004363575.1. Classification (NCBI taxonomy): domain Eukaryota; kingdom Metazoa; phylum Chordata; class Mammalia; order Eulipotyphla; family Solenodontidae; genus Solenodon; species Solenodon paradoxus. The sequence goes on along the minus strand of RJWH01007882.1, from coordinate 29,805 downwards.
TAGATAATATCATTAAGTTCTAAGAAAACGGAGATCATTTTGAAAATGATAATAAAGTGTTAAGTAATTTTGAAACTTTGTGGAATATGTCAAGATATAATTTTTGAAATGTAGCGAAAAATACATTTTTAACAGCAACATTTGTTGGAGTTTATCACACGGGTTTTAATCAATTTCAGTGCAATATGTGTTGTCTTAGCTCTCTCAGGAAAAAAGTAAGTTTTCTTTATAATTGCTGTCCTAAATTGGGATCTTCTAACTTATTTTTCTTTTCTACTTAACATTGATTTTCATAGGCTTCTAATTGATTTTTTGAAGTAGCAACTTGGAAACTGTATACTATATTCTGTATCAATGAAGTCTTCAGATAGGCCTTCTTTACCTAATTTATTTAAAATTGCATGACTAGCACTTCATATTCTTTCCTGTCATAATACTTTTCACCATTGTATTCATTTTATTTTCTCTGACCAAAACTAGAACAAATATTCCATGATAGCAGGAATTTTTCTTTGTTTTGCTCACTGTATTCCCAGTGTCAAGAACGTGTATCTGGTGATATCTGGTAGTAATTGAATAATATTATTGAATAAAGTGAATGAATAAAAATGAGAATCCAAGAAAATGAAAATGGAGAACCTAAATTGATGAATATACTAAAAAATTTCAGATAGTCATTATTTAATTTTGTTTTTAGAGATTCTTTTACCTACAAATAAAATTTAGATATACAGATCTGTGGTGTTTTAATCCTATAAAAGCTTCTGGTTCTTTTACTCTATAATTCCACCTATTTTTTCCCTCTCAGGTTTGCTCTTACTATTTTCTTATAAAATTGTTCAGAATAAAAGAAATTTGATATATATATATATATATATATATATACATATACACACATGTAGTCTAAATAATATGACAGGCAAATCAAAGCGGCTGTGTTCTAATACAGTTTTATTGTGGACACTGAAAAAATATATATACAGGTTGATTTGGAAATTTTAACTTGTATTAGTATTTAATTATGATCATAGCTATGAGAGGTATGTGTCTATTTTTTTAAAATAGACTTAAATGTATTTTGATGTAAAAAGTAAGAATGAATTTCATAGTGCACGTTGATCAAATCAACATGTTGTGTCCTTAAACTTCCTGTGATATGTGTCAGTTATACCTCAATAAACCTGTGATGGGGGAAGGAAAAATTAACTCATGTATATAAAATTCTAAAATGAAAATTAATACAAATTAATAGAAAAAGTTTCACTAATTTCTATTAAGTGTCTTAATTTTATTCAATGTCAGAGATAGATGTGGGAAATTACTAATTTACCTTATGCTCCCTGAGCTATGTCAATTAAAATATTTTTCAAACTGTTAAGTATATTGAATTTGAGTAACAAAAGCTGACATTAATAACAACATAATCAGTAATTTCCATGTTCTGAGCACTACTACCTTATCTCAATTTGAAATAACCAGAAATTGTATCATTATCAGAGTTAACTGATATTAAAAGTATGTTTCTTATCTTCTGGAGATTTTGTTTATATTATCTTTTTATTCAAAAAACAGAATAAAAAATATAAAACCAACTATAGTGAGTTTTGATGATTAGGAGACAGTAAGTATTTTCAGGAATAATGAGATGAATACAACTACTACTTTTGTTCCTTACAGTAACCAGCTAAAAGATCAGTAAGTGGGATTGGAGAGGAGACTATATCAACACAGTTTGGAAACCCGGAGAGCATATGAATATTTGAAAATTGAACCTAAACTCAGTAGCAGAGATCAAGAAAAAAACCTGTTTATCACCACCTCCCGCCAGAAACCTCAAAAGCTCTGTTTGGCTGTATGTGGAAGTGAAGACAACAGGAGGCTTAGATGAAAGTCAGTTGAATAACCTAGGTTCCTGGGGCATCTCAAAACTAGCTAAGCATTCAGCTGGGAAAGTGCTCAACGACCTCCCCTGACCTTAGCAAAAGCCCAGAAATTTGTTCTTTGGTCATGGGAGAAAAAGGAGACTCTAAACTAGAAGACTCTAAGCCAGGCAGAGTTGAGGGCAGGGGCCTTTTACTGAGAATAGGAAAATTGGTTTTAGCTGACCACATCCTCCTCAACTACCAAAATTCTGTCAATTAGTCCTTCATGTTCTAAGCAAGAGTTGGAAAACCTTTTTATACAGTAATATTAAAAAAGGAAGATGAATAAATGTAGTCATTAGTGATTCCTTAAGTAAACATTGCAGCTAAATCATTCCATGTATCAATGTTCCAACCAGCCTTTTAGTTTTCTTCTTTCAAAGATGAGGAACTAACCAAGCATAAGTAGATATTTGATGAAACCCTCTAATATTCTAATGTTCCTGGCTGAAAAGACTGACTACTCTGTACAGTGGATGAATTTGAACACAAACTAAGACACGTGGTGAAATTTCAAATCACTGGACCCCACAGAAGATCTTTCATACCTTCAGAGAGGAAAAAATTTGTCATATCCAAAGTAACAGGAATCTGTTAGCTTTGAACTTCCCACTGGTAGCATTGGAAACAATGAGAAATGGATCCTCACCTTCAGAATTCTGAAGGAAAATAATTTCAACATTAGTATTCATATGCATTGAAACTATTAATCAGATATAAAAATAAAATTAAGGTGTTGTAATACATGTAAGGTATTTTTTGCCTGCTTTGTGCCCTTTCTAAGGAATCACTTGGAGGATGTAGTCTATCAAAATGGAAAAAGTCAGCCAAATAAAAGAAAGAAGTGGGTTACAAGTTAGGAAATTAAACAAGAAAATCTTTAAGATTATAAAGAAAATCTAGAGATAGAGGCCAAACAGTGCTGATTGGAGTAGGTCAGAATCCTCAGAAGTCTTCTCCAGGAAACTGAGATTGATAGAAACATGATGCATTTAATTATGTTTAGAAAAGTTTTAGAGAGTTAACAAAAGGTTTAGGAATGAGTTGGTGACAAATATATAAAATAAGAAGTGGAAAAAAGTTCTAAACTCAAAAGAAAACAATGTGCAGTCCTGGAGGGTTAGGACCTGGGGTAGCTGATTTTCATACCAGTTACTTCCAGTAGTAAATCTTATCAGTTTAATCCAGTGTAGTATAAATATTTTTATTACTAGATTTGGACTATTATGGTTGGGAAACAGTGTTCTAAAGCAGGTGAGAAAATCTAGCCTGTGGCCTGTTTTTTTAGTGGTGGTGGTTTTGTAGGTTTGATGGATTTAATTTGCTGAGAAAATTTTAATTATTTTTGCATCTGTGTTCATATGGAATATTGACCTTTAGTTTTCTTGTTTTATAATGTCTTTGTCTGATTTGGTGCAGTGTAATGTTAGCCTCCTAGAATAAGTTGAAAGTTAAGAGTAACTTTATATTCTCTGACCTGAGAGGATTTCTCTTACACCTTTCTTTTTGTCCCTGAGGTCTTGTTCTAGGATTTGGATTTCTTTTGCGTTCAAACTGGGAGTTTGGAGACATAAAAAAAAAAAACAAGAGGAAATATGCCATTGAATTGTGTGTCCTTGGACTTCTAGTTTCCTTCCACAATTTGTCTACTACTATTTGTTTCAGAGTTCTGGATTTTCAGTTACATGTGGGGGGTTTTAGCTACATTCAGTTAAGGTCAAGTATGCTTACTCTATCTTAACCCAGAACCCAAACCCACCATTATAGTCTGGTATTTTGTGTTTCTCTGTCTTGAGAGAGGGTATCCAGAATATTTAATGATTAATATGCTATAAATATCAACCAACCAGAACAAATGCCAGTCTGTTCAGAACAAATATTAATTTTAAAATTGGTATGCCTGTATAGATGCATAATGCCTGACAATCTGCCCTGCCTGATTGTGGATACAGTTTCTAATGTCTCTTCTGATCATAATAGCAGACATGGACTGTAAGATATCTGGCGAGGTGTCTTTTCCTTTGGATATGAAGGCTCTTGTGTTAACTAGCTACCTTGGCCTCCCGATCTCTTTCTCAGGTAAAAGAGATTCTGACTCAAACAGCTGTACTCATGCTCTAGCTTAGGGGCAGAGACCTCTGATGTCTTCTGATTAGTTCATAGGGGAGATGGAAGATGGGATCAGATAACTACCCCTCTCATTCAGATTGCTGCCCCTGGGCACTTCCTGCTCCTGGCATCTCCTGCTTCTGTGCATAAAATAGAGGTGGGAGCGCTCAGCTTTTTGTCATCTTTATGCTCTGGGCTATAGTTTCCTTGGTATAATTGCATCTGGTTTCTGACTTCCTTGGATATCTTACCATTTCTGCTACTTTATTGACTTTTTGTCTTGTTTTATAACACTTTAAAAATTTGGGTTTTTTTTTAAGCTGTCCTAATTTCCACTCTTCTTGGTATGTGGTTTATTGTTCATTTGATAGCTGTAATGTTCTCATTAAAACAAGTAGAATAATGTAATTTGGAAAACAGTTTCCAGTGGCCTCTTCACATTCAGAGTAAAACTGAAGTTTTTATCATTTCCTACCTGACCTTACCTGAGTTGCCCCTTTCCTGGTACTCTGTGTCCTCCCCAATCCTTTATTGTCTACTTTATCTCATCTGTGCTGACTCCTTGTTTACCTGTGTTGAGTGTTTTCCTTGCAAGACCTGTACACTTGCTCTTTTCTTGAATGAAGAAATACAGATACCTGCTTAGGTCAAACAGGTCTTTGACCGTCTACCGAAATAATGCTAATCCTCATAGTTTTTATCACTGCCTGAAATTATATACTTATTTACTAATTTGTTGTTGTCTAAACTACTAGGAAATAGATTTTTTGGTTGTCTAAACTACTAGGAAATAGATTTTGTGTGGCTCACCACTCTAACCCTAGAACACTTGCATGTTGAACTTTGTCAGTGTTTGTTGAAAGAAAGAAAGTATGAATAGTTTACACTTAAGGTGCTTAGTAGGAAAGTATGTAGATGTACCCAGATCACATATTGATATGTTCTTTGCTTCTATTATAGATATTAGCTTGAAAAAGTCAAGCAATGCTCCCACTGCTTGTTTCATCAGATGTTGTTAGTCAGACTATCAACTGTTGATTTGTGAAATGAGGCTCTTGAACTATGATTGCATAGCTGATTATACTACTTTACCCTGATCTGACCTTCTGTGGTTAGATACTATTTTCTGTTTTCCCGTATAGTTGGATTATACTGTTTACTGTATTTGGATTACTGTATTTGAATATAGTTGGATTATACTGTTTACTGTATTTGGTCTCGTTTGTCTGGTAGACCTCTAATCTAGGAGTTCATTAGTGGTAGGATCTTTATATTTAGTATGGTACCAGTGCTTTGCACTTAGGTCATCAAATTGATGTTCTTTAATTCTAAGAATTTTGATTCTGTATTTCAAGAATTGTGTTACTTCATCGTATTGATTTTTGTTATACTAGCTCTCTTCTGTGTCAAATGATTTTCAGTATTATTCATCTGTGCATAAACTGAACTTACTTGGTTTCTGTATATTAAATAGGTGTCTAAGTGAATGTGATATGGTTGAAACTAATTTTGACTTACTTTTGCAAGGATAGAATTGTGCAGACATTAGGCATTAGGCTCTGATATACAAGATGTGTATTGGTATAATAACGCCCATGATCAGGTCATGCCGAAAACCAGCCCGTGCCATACAGCATTTGTTTTTATATCACTTGCATTATTTGTAGCCAACTTTATTTGATTAGCATGGTGATTAACTGGTGTGTTTATAGTAATAATGTACTAAGTTTTCAGATATGCTGTGTTCTGGTTCTTTTTTTCCCTTGTAAACATACCAAATATTTAGTAGAAATGAAATGTTCATGTTTTTAAAACATACAAATTATTCTTTGATCTGGCGAGTTACAAAGATTTCTTGATTAAACCAGTGTGGTTTATTATATAGATTGATAAGAAAAATTATTTCAATATGCAATGAATAATTCAGTGTAATTAAGTATAAGAGTATATGTGGTATAGTGGTATAACTAATATATAGGATTATTTTGTTTTAGTAGTTTTAACATTCTGATAAAATTTCACTTTCAATATACATTGCTTTAGAAATAAAATAAACTTTATTTAATAACACGTATGTGCTAGGCTTTAGGCTAGGTGTTTTTATATAATCCCCATTTCATTCTTAGAATAATGTGAAAAAAGGTATTTTTTTCAGTAAGAAAATACATCAGGTTTATACCTTTATATATCAAAAGTTTCAAATCAGCTTTATTGGTAGCATGTATTTAGAACCTTTTCATTGTAATATTGAAAATATAAATATGTTTAATGTTGGTTGGATAGACTTGGAAGAAAAGCTCTGATCTTAAGTAATAAATCCTTCTGGAGTATCTTAAGTTCTATGTTTCTTATAAGATTTTTTGTTGATTATTCCTTGTGTAATGCTCTTTTTCTATAAAATTGAACTTGAATTTGGCCCTCTGGCCAACAGTATGGGTATGTTAGGGTGCTAGTGATGTGTCAGAATATGTTTATAAGTTTAATCATACTTTTTAATTTTTAATATAATTTAATAAAATTTTTACATTGCTTTTACCCAGCAATGTAGACATTTAGAAGGATGTGTTAAGCTCCTCTTCTTACATTCCCCTAAAAAATCAATATTAACTCCATTTAGTGTATTTTCCATGTTTTTCTGAGCTCATACTGGCATATGGAAAATTGTGTGTGCGTGTGTGTGTGTGTGTGTGTGTGTGTGTACGTAAATTAGTTTGAATATTTTAAAAAATGAAATGCATCTTTAATTCTTTTCTTTCCAGGTAGCAGTATATAGCATGGCTGTCATTCCTGAAACATTTAAATTCTAATTTCTTAAAGTCTGTATAATGGTCCAGAGAATAAGTGACCCATAATTTATTCCACTGTTTCCTCATCTTTGACTGTTTATATTTACAAAGTGATTCACAGTAACCTATTTAGTAACATCCTAAATTCTTGGAATATGCAACCCTAGCACATTTTTGTCAAAACATATTAGTATCCTCCTCTGCATTATGATCATTGATCTGCTTAATACTAGAAGTTAGTAGAAATCACTTCTTGCTTAGCCATACTTATGGAAGAAAAGGATAGATGTATGGCAGCTATGAAGATTGGAAAAAAGTATGTCGAACATTTAGAAAGATTTTAACTTAAAATATTTCATTGAAATTTTTCTAACTAGAGAAAAATAATTTTAAAAACCTCTTACAGATGTTTCTAATAAAGGCTCCAAACTGTTGGATAACAGTAGATTAGGAAGGAACTAGTAAAACCTGGGTAAAATTACTGAGTAAATAAATTTTTGTTTTGTTCAAGGAGCAAGTTCCACTTAATAAATTTTGTTTCTGGTGAGACTGAAGAGCTGGTTCCCACAAGGGGGCAGACTAAGACAATCTCTAAATGCTCAGACTATAAACAATATTTATTTTAAATTTATAATTACTTAAGAAGAAGAAAGGGGAAATCACCAGTGACCCAGAAATGTCTGGAGAGAGAACTGGCTGATCATTCCATGAGCAGTAGCAGATAATGGGGACATCCACTTTCCTCTTCCTCAATGCATGTGTAGTCTGTTGGCAGGTTGGACACACAGCTGTGGCTACAGTAGATTGGCTTTAATGGGTAGAAATCCATATTGCTGAGCCCATGTGTAGGCTCTGTCCCTACCTCCATGACCTCTTTGTTCATGAGCCCATTGGGGAAGGGTAGAGTGAGTAAAGAGATGGCTGAATGCTTAGGTAAGCATTCATATGGAATATAAATTGCTTCATACTCTGTGGCCTTTTAGGTCTATCCATATACCTCATATTTCTTTTATCTGTTTTCTAATAATTTCTTCTAAATTCCTGAATATTAGTCAAGCCATGAATCACTGTCTGTGAATCAGTATAGAACTGAATCTCTGTCCTCTCTCCTTCCATGCAAAATGAACAACTAGAGACCTTGGTCAAATTTTTCCCACTGGAAGGCTTTCCCTTCACCACTGTCCTTCAGGACTACTGCAGAGTGGGGCTATAGTACTGTAGCCATCTGCATTCTACAATGCCAAGCTATCAGTTAGCAAGCCTGATTTTTTTCTCCTCAATGAGATGGTCATAGAGATTTACCCATAAGATCATACATATCTATACTGAGAGAAAAAAGTAAGCAGGAGGGGGAACCATGGGCAGTTACTCATGCAAATTGTGTATGCCTTCAGGACCTGCTCAAGTCTGATTGCATCTTGTTGATGATGAAATGCTGCATCAATCATATGGCTGTGTTGGTTCAACAAAATTTGTTTGGTTCAACAATGTTTAGTTCACGATGGGCTGCCCAGGTCATGATACCATGGTAGTCATGATCAGACATTCATTCTTAGGCCCTGTGGTAAGCCAAAAACTTTTCAAATAAGGATAATAGATATCTTGCAGAAAGGCATGGTGTTTTTCATTTGTTTATTCATACAATGTACTAGAAGTCTGCCCTGAGAGTCAGCTAAAGTTTCGCAGTAAGTACAATGCAAGATCTCTATCTGCCATGTATGCTTCAAGCAATATGCGCCTGATGAGTTCTGTAACTCAAGCAGCAAAACACGCTTCACAGCAGCCTGAATTCATTGCAGAACCTTTTCCTGTTTGGAGGCTCTGTCACATATAGTATTTTTGGTAAATGGTTCAGAACAGCATACCCAAATAGAACACAGATTGCTTAGAAAATCCAAGGATGTCATTTGGCATTTTACCTTTCTCAGTAGTAAGAGGGAGAAGGTACAGCAATTTCTTCTTGAATTGTTCAATACCATAGGGCCCACAGAAATTTCATAGATGAAAACCTCTGAATTTGTGATACTTATTTCCCACCCTCAAGCATGCACGTTTTTTGTTTTTTTTTTATCGTAGTATCTAGATCAGTTGCTGCTTCCAGTTTTCCAAGTCTAATTGGCTTGAAGTTATCGATGTACTAGACCAGCATGGTGCCCAGTGAAATAGAAGGACAGTTAAGATCTCTGTGGATGAGATTATTATCCTCAGTGGGAAAAATTTTAAAGAGGTAGGACAGTTAAAATGTATAGCTGATCCTGACATACTGCTCATGTTGGTCTCATTCTCACGTCAGTAGTTGCAAACCAGGTGCAGGAATATGTTGGTTTTATTATTCTGTTTGTTTTTAAAGAGAGGAAGGGAAAGGAGTAAGAAATATTTTTTTTAAAAAATCTTTGTTTAGTTGTTCATTTGGGTTTTTTTCACCCTGGCCCCCGATCTTGAACCAGGTTTTGGGTTGTATATGGTTCTCACACCAGTGTCTCAGCTGCCTCAGCCAGAAGGGTGCACCCAAGGATGAAGCATAAAGAAAAGAAGGAAGGAGAGAGGTAGGGGAGGAGAGAGAGAGGAGAAAAGTAGATAACTTTTTTTTTGCTTGTTTATTTTGGTTGCTACTCTCAGCCCTGGGTCGTGAACCCAGGTCCTTAGGCTGTATGTGGTCTGCACCCCAACTACCAGCTTAGTGCCTGAGTCACCAAGGCATGCCAAATAGATTAATTTTATTTAAAAACAAAACTGCATCTAATACAGTAGCATCAGTGAAGTCACAATTTGAATAAGAACAAAAATTCACTATCATTCTCAACGATTTGTCTATCTTCACAGGCCATATGGGTGAGTTAAATGGGCATGTGGTAAGGGTCATTACCCTTGGGACTTTCCAGTATTCAGTGATTGGATCATACTTTTTGCATGTATTCTGCAGACTAATTGACTTTGATTCTGGTTATAGGTCTAGAAATTTACTGTGTAATGCAGTAGTCTTGTCCATGTATGGCTATTGAGTATTTGAAATATGGCTAGTTCAAAGGGAGATGTGCTGTTTGTGTAAAATACATGCCAGATTTGAGACTTTATCTTTCTGTTTACTTCAAGAATTTCACCTTTCTTATTGAAGCATTGTTGTAATACTTGCTTTAAACTCTGGTTTTTCATCTGATATATATGTGATCTCAGGAATGATGTCTGTTTAATTGACTTTTTCCTTCTCAAGTTGAGATTTTCCTGTTTCTTCATAGGCCATAAAATTTTGAATTACATGTTGAACATTTTGAATATTATATGATTCCCTGAGCTTTATTTAAATCCGAAGGAGAAGGCTGATGATGATGATGGTGATGATGACGACGACAACGATGATGATGATGATGATGTGTGTGTGTGTCCAGTTGACCACGTTATGCTAGGAACATAGGTTTCTACCTGCCTTCCGGAAGCTGTTTCAATGTCAATTCAGTTTTTGAAGCATTTACAATATATTTAGCTGAGTCCCAGTGTGCAATCCAGTATCCATTGGGACCCAATTGAGGTACAGGTTGGTCTATACTCAGTGGGTGTGGTATTGCTGTTTAGGGTCAGATCCATATATACGGAGCTCAGGGATGAGCCCAGTTCAGACACAATTCGATGGAATTGTTTTCTTGGTATCCCTCCTTATCCAAAACTCCCCAATACTTTCTAGCTCCCCAGGCCCTCCCTCCTCCCTTCCCAGTACTCCTGACTACAAAATGAGGAATTCCTGTTTTCCAGTCTGAGGTCTAGCAATGGTGTCTATCTCCAGATCAAGTAATAAGGAGCTAGAAGGAAAAATGAGGATTTGCTTCATACTCTTGGGATCACAATTCTTGGAGTTTCTGGGAAGGAAAAGGGTTTTCCTCTGAGAAGTGTGAGTACCTGCTCAGGCTGTGTACTGTGGTGCTACTACCTGGAGTAAGACAGAAGCGAAGATCAAAAGGAACTTCCTCTCATCCCTCAAATCAGTAGAAGGCCACTTTACTGCTCCTCACAGAATGAAAGGGGTTTTCTTGATGCTTTCTTACCCAGTATATAGTTTTCAGTTTAGGCTACCTAAGTCCAGGCTAGGTGATGCCTAACAAGAAAACGTGGTAAATCACCATCTCTTCAGTGGAGCTTCTTTGTTCTGTGTTCCTCTCCCATCTTTCTACTACTATTTCTTTTCAGAGTTCTAGGACAGCTACTCTGTGCATTCTGTTTTTGTTTTTGTTTTTATATTTTAATATTTAGACATTTAAAAACAAATTTTATACATTTCAGTAGTTTTAGATTTACATCAAAATTGAGGGGAAAGTGAAAAAGAGTTCCCATATGCCTCTTGCATCCACACAGTCACAGCCTCCTCCATTATTTCCTTTCTCCACCAGAATGGTATATTTGTTAGAGTTGATGAATCTATGTCAATACATAATTTTCATCTAGAGTCCATAGTTTATATTAGGCTTCATTCTTCAATTGTACATTCTGTGGGTTTTAACAAATGTATAATGACATATATCCACCATTACATCATTCAAAGTTTCATTGTCCTAAAATCCTCTGTACTCTGTACTCGTCCCTCATCTGTGATTTCCTGTCCCAGCCTTTAGTTACCCTCATCAACCACAGTCCAAAAATATTGCATCCAATAAGATATTTTGAGAAAGCGAGAGAGACCACATTCACAAAACTTTTATTACTGTACATTGATAGAATTGTTATATTTTATTATTGTTCATCTTTTACTGTGCCATATATATATAAAATTTTATCATAGGTATGTCTGTATAGGAAAAATCATAAAAACTATGTATGTAGAATTCGTTATTATCTGTAGTTTCAGGTGTCCAATGGGTATTTTGGAACATATATACCCTCACTGAAAAGGGAAACTACTATATTCATCTCTACCTCCTCCCAGCCCCTGGAAACCATTCATCTTTTTACCATTTCCTTAGTTTTGCCTTTTCTAGAATGTCATAGAGTTGGAATTGATTATATAGTAATGTACCCTTTCTTTCACTTAGCAATATGCACTTCAGGTTCTTCAATCTCTTTTCATGACTGGATAGTTCATTTATTTTTAGCACTGAATACTATTCCATTATCTGGATGTACCATAGTTTATATATACATTCACCTATAATGGACATCCAGTTACTTTCACATTTCGACAATTATGAATAAAGCTCCTGTAAATATCCATGTGCAGATATTTGTGTGAGTATATGTTTTTATTTCATTTGGGTAAATTCCAAGGAGCACAATTGCCGGATTGTAAAGTAAGAATATATTTAGTTTTGTAAGAAACTACCCAATTGTCTTCCAAAGTGGCTGAATGATTTTTGCATTCCCACCAGCATTGAATGAGAGTTCCTGTTACTCCACGTGCTTGTTAACATCTGGATTCAGAGTTTTGGGATGTTGGCTATTCTAATAGGTTTATAGTATCTGATTGTTTTAATCATATAATGTTGAACACTATTTTGTATGCTTATTTTTCCATCTGTATATCTTCTTTGGTGAAGTGTGTGTTCAGATCTTTTGCCCATGTTTTAATCATAATTTTCATTTTCTTGTGTATCTTTTGTGTAACAGTCCTTTATCAAATTATGTCTCTTGCACGTATTTTCTCCCAGTCTATGACTTCTTTTCATTCTCTTAACAGTGTCTTTCAGAGAAAAGAAGTTTAAAAGTTTAGTGACGTCTAGCTTATCAATTATTTCTTTCATGGATCATACAGTTTTTGGGGTTGTAGCTAGCAAGTCACTGACATGCCCAAGGTTATCTTCTAGAAGACTTACAGTTTTACATATTCCATTGAGATGTATGATACATTTTGAATTAATTTTTGTAATTTTAAGGTGTCTAGGTTTGTTTTTTAATGTGGGTGTCCAGTTGTCCCAGTAACATTTTGTTGAAAAGACTGGTTTTTGTCCATTATATTGCCTTTGATTCTTTATCAAAGATCAGTTGAGTATATTAATGGCACTATTTCTGGACTGTGTTCTATTCTGTTGCTCAGGTTGTTTGTTTTTCCAGGGCCACTCACCTTGATTACTCTAGCTTCACAGTAAGTCTTTGAAGCCCAGCAGTGTCAGTCCTCCATCTGTGCTCTTTCTCTTCAAATATCAAGTTGCCTATTCGGGGTCTTTTGTCTCTTCATATAAACTTTCAGAATCGACTTGTTGATACTAACTCAATAACTTCCTGAAACTTTATTGGGATTGCATTGACTCTATTACATCAATTTGGGATGGCTCATTTTGACAATATTGATTCTATTTACAAACTTGGATTATTTCCTCCATATATATATGTATATATATATATATATATAGCTTCTTTTATTTCTTTTATATTGAAGTAACTTTGATTTACAAAATAAAATATATTTAGATGTGTAAGTTCACAGTTCATCTAATATATAATACACAATGCCCGCCACCATTTGCTCCTACCTCCTACCTCCTTCCCCTCTGATAATCAGCTGTCATCAATGTCCAAAGTTGATTTTTTGTTTGGTCTGTTCATTTGCTTTTTTTCTTTGTATGCCATGTATGAGTGAGATCACCCAGGATTTCTTTCTCCTTCTGACTTATTTCACTTAGCACAATCCCCTCTTGTTCCATTCATTTTGTCACAAATGGCAGGATTTCATTTATTTTAGGACTGTGTAGTATTCCATCGTGTGCATGTACCACATCTTCTTTGTCCATTCATCTGTCAGTGGGCACTTAGGTTGTTTTCATTGTTTGCTATTGTAAATTAATATTGTAGTAAACATGGGGGTTCATATATCTCTTCAAATTAGTGTTTTGGGGTTTGGGGGGTAAATATCCAGAAGTGGGATACTGGGATCATGTGGAATTTCCAGTCTCAATTTTTTTGAGGAATGTTGAGTGTCCATACTGCTTTCCATATTGGCTACACCCATTTACACTCTCACCAACATTATAAAAAGGTCCCCCTTTCTCCATATCCTTAACAATATTTATTTCCAGTCTTTTGCATAATAACCATTCTCACAGGTATGAGACGATATATCTCATTGTTGTTTTGATAATGCATTTCTCTAATAAGAGATGAGGAAGTCTTTTCATGTGCATGTTGGCCGTCTGTATATCATCTTTGGAGAAATGACTATTCAGATCTTCTGCCCATTTTTTGATTGGATTTTTTGTTTTTCTGTTGTTGGGTTTTATGAGTTTTTTATAGATTTTAGATATTAACCCCTTATCAGATGTACGATGTGCAAATATCTTTTCCTACTCAATAGGCTGTCTTTTCATTTTGATCATAGTTTCTTTCACTGTGCAGAAATTTTTTGGTTTATGTAGTCCCATTTTTAATTTTGTTTTTGTCTGCCTTGCCTTTGGAGTTAAGTCCCCAAAGACCTCTCTAAGACTGATGTTATGGAACATATTGCCTCTGTTTTCTTCTGTGTATTTTATGGTTTCTGATCTTACATCCAAGTCTCTAATCCATTTTGAATTAATTTTCGTGTATGGTCTTAGCAAGTGATCTAATTTCATTCTTTTGCGTGTGGCTATTCAGCTTCCCAACACCATTTGTTGAAAAGACTTTCTCCGTAGTATGCTCTTGGTTCCTTTGTCATAAATTAACTGACCATAGACATGTAGTTTATTTCCAGAGACTCAGTTCTATTCCACTGGTAAGTGTATCTGTTTTTATTGCAGTACCATGGAGTTTTAATTAGCACCACTGTGGTATAGTTTAAAATGTGGGAGTGTGATACCGCCACTTCTTTTTTCTTACGATTGCTTTGACTCTTCAGGGACTTTTGTAATTTTGTGCAAGTTGAAAAGAAATTTTGTTCTATTTCCTTGAAAAACGCCAGTATAATTTTTATGGAGATTGCATTAAATGTTTATATTGCTTTAAGTAAGGTGACCATTTTGACAATGTTAATTCTTCCCAACCATAGCATAGAATATCTTTCCATATTTTTGTGTCTTTTACGTGTCTTGTAGTTTTCATTGCACAGTTCTTTCACCCCCTTTATTATGTTTATTCCAAGGTATTTAATTATTTCTATTATAAATAGAATTGCCTTCTTAATTTCCTTCTCTTGTAATTGTTTGCATTGTAACTGTTGCAAAATGCAACAGATTTTTGTATATTGATTTTGTAAGTGACGACTTTAATATACTCATTTGTTAATTCTAATAGTTTTTGGTGGAGTCTTTAGGATTTTCTGTGTATACAATCTGTAAATGGTGATAGTTTTACTTTTCCAATTTGGATTCCTTTTATTTCTTCTTCCTGCCTATTTGCTCTGATTGGGACCTCCAGTATAATAATTGAATAGCAGTGCTGAGAGTGGAAACCCTTGCCTCGTTCCTGACCCTAGAAGAAATGCTTTCAGCTTTTCACCATTGAGTATGATATTGGCTGTAGATTTATCATATATGACCTTTATTATGTTTAGGTATACTCTTCTATCCCTATTTCACTGACAGTTCTTATCATAAATAGGTGCTGAATCTTGTCAGATGCTTTCTCTGCATCTGTTGATATGATCATATGATTTTTATCTTTCTTTTTTTATGTCTTATATTTATATTTACATATGTTGAGCCATCCTTGCAACTCCTGAATAAGTCCCACTTGGTTATGATGTATGATAAACTGGATTATTAATTGTTCACTTTTTTGTTATAGAATTTTGTATCCATTTCTTTTGCTATATGCAGCTTGGCATTAGCTCCCACTAAAGTGGGCCAGGTGTATTTCCCTGCCCCATTGACTTCATTCATAGCTTATGACTTACTTGATCCAGTGGAATGTTAATGAACAGAGACCTTGAATATTCTCCTTTGCTTTGACATGGCCTCATGCACTCCTATGACCTACTATGAGAAGAACATACCTTACATATTCACTACCTCTTTCAATGACTAAACCTAATACCAAAGACATATAGGAGTAGTTCTAAACATGATAGCTCAGCTTAGATCAACTATCAAACTGCAGCCTCATAGCATAAAAAAAATGTAGACTGCTGAAATTTTGAGTAAAGTAGTTACCCAAGAGAAATTAATATAGTAAAATTCTGTGAAAGCTTAGAGCGCATTATACATAATTTTTTTTTCCCCTATACCTATAATGATAATTTATAGGACAGAGAAGATGAAAGAAAATAGTTTTAAGCAGAGAAGTAAACTAGGGCATCCATCCAGAATGGACTAATTGCAGCATTATCCCTTAAGGAGTATTATTAGATTCTAAAATTATCATCAAGTTTTAACATTGGAACATTTCAAGTGGAAAAAAAGGTGCTTCACTAAACCAAAGACATTCTTCTAGATATATTGTTTAAAAAAAAAAGAAAAAACCACCTAAGACCAATTTTTCTCAGTAACAGGATTCCTCAGGTAGGGAATTATACTAATGGCATGCCTCTTTATAAACCCATGAAACACTATAATTCCATATAAGTCAATCTTAAGTTTATTCATTAAATCTCAAAGATTAGAAATATATTATGAAAGAAAGGAGCCTGAAAATTAGGTCTAGAACGTATAGTAGACATCTGATCACAGTTTCAGGGAGAGAGAAAAGACCAATTGGAGAAAAAAAAATTAGTTGACATAGTAAAAGGAAGAACCCAGAGACTAAGGTAAAATATACCCTGGTGAAATTTCTGAAATCCAGTGGTAAGAAATAAAATTTAGATTTAGTATATGGTAAAGAAAGAGCAGGAGTGGTTGTGCTGAGCTTGATGTGTTACATACAGGTGTTAATTTACAGCGATGCTCACTATAATGTTATGATAAAATGTTCCTTCAATAAAACTAATTTGATAAAAAATTTGAGAGTGATAATAGTGATTTGAACTGTGATAGTAGGAGAAACGGAAAGAACATGGCAGATTTGAAATCTATTCTAGGTTGATAATCTGA
Organism: Solenodon paradoxus; assembly: GCA_004363575.1. Lineage (NCBI taxonomy): Eukaryota > Metazoa > Chordata > Mammalia > Eulipotyphla > Solenodontidae > Solenodon > Solenodon paradoxus. The sequence continues at coordinate 13,071 of RJWH01007882.1, read as the reverse complement.
AAAATTTCTAATGCATTTGTTGCAAAGGAATGTGACAGGAAGAAATTAGCAAAGGTTTGTAGATTTCTAGTTTTAATAATGTGAGCTGGTGGTAAACATCTACAGAATATTTCAGTTGAGGTCAACTTCACAATTTGAACCAGTTTAAATAACAATTTCAGTACCTTTCCAGTTTTGAATAACCAACTGCTATCTAATCCATCACTCCAAAAAGGAAGCCCTTTGCTTCTTAAGCATTCATTCCACATTCTTCCTCCTCCTAGTCCCTGAAAACCACTAATCTACTTTCTTTTGGATTTTCCTGTTCAATATTTTATAGAAATGGAGTCATAAAATGTGTGACCTTTCATGTCTAACTTCTTCATAGAGCACAGTGTTTTCAAGGTTTATCAGTGTCGTAGCATTAATCAGCCTTCATTCCTTTTGTAGCTGAATAATACTGCACTGTGTAGCTAAACATTGTTTATCCATTCATCAGTTAATGACATTTGAGTTGCTTCCACTTTGCAGCTATTGTAAATAATGCTGCTATGAACATTCATATTCAGGTTTTTGCTTGAAAACCTATTTTCATTGCTTTTTCGATGTATACATGGAAGTGGGATGGCTGAAATAGATGGTATTTCAGTGTTTAATTTTTTGAGAGACCCCCAGATTGTTTCATACAGCAGCTGTACTATCTTACATTCCCACCAGCAGTGTTTGAGGGTTGTGCTTTCTCCACATCCTTGCCAAAACTTTATTTTCATTTTTTTATTAAAAAATAGCCATCCTACTGGGTGTAAAGTGGTATCTCATGTGACTTATTTGCATTTGTATAATGACTAATGATTTTGAGTATTTTTTATGTGCTTATTGTTCACTTTTGTATCATTTTTAAGGAAATGTCTTTTTGTTATTGAGTTGTAGGGGTTCTTTATATATTCTGGATTCTAGACAATAATCAGATACATGATTTGTATATATTTTATTGTGTTGTCTTTTTTCTCTCGATAGTATCTTTGATAGACAAATATTTATCTTCCAGTTTACTAATTCTTTCTTCATCTATATATTATTTACTTTATTGAGTTTTTAATTTTGTCATTTTAATTCTTGCTGAAGTTCTAAACTTTTTTTTCTTCAAATATTAAGCAACTTCTATTAAAAGAAAATGCAACATGATAGACGTTTAGTACAGCATTGGGCCATTATTTCTCAGTAAAAATGCTTAGCACTTTTGACCCAGTAATTCTGTATCGCCCATCTATAGAAATACTACAGAAAGGATTATGTAAGTGACCATTAACAAGAGACTTGATGAATTATGCACGACACACCCCAGCAGTTTTAAAAATGAGTTAGAATTATATATAATGCAATTATAGCAGTAACTTCTTTTGTGGTTTCTTATGAATTTTAGGATTTTTTTTTCCTGTTTCTTTAAAAAAAAAAGCCTCAAGTTTTTTATATGGATTACATTGAGTTTGTAGATCACTTTGAGCATTATGACCATTTTAACAGTATTAATTCTTCATTCCGTGAACATGGGATAGCGTTCTATTTATTTGTTTCTTCTTTGGTTTCTTTTATCAGTGTCATAGTTTTCAACATTCAGATCTTTTATATCCTTGTTAAATTCATTTCTAAGTATTTCAGTCTTTTTAATGTTAAGCATACTACATAAATCCTATGCCTCGTCATTCTATAATCTGTATTTCCTGTAAGACTGTTTCTTTTACATGAACTTTCTGATTACTTTTTTAACGTAAGCCTCTGTTATTGTTAATTAAGGACCAGATACTATAGCTGAAGCCTGATAGAAATAATTTGATACCTATAATGGTATTATTTTCCTCTAAGAAGATTTACATTTGCCATTGGCAGGCACTAGCAATCCAAGGTTGCTGTCATTGAATATTGTGGCAGACATTTGGAGCAGAGCTTCAGGTCTGTAAAGTCCAGTCTAGTTTCATTCATATTTACTTCTAGAGTGTAAGCTTCCAGAAAACTGTGTTGGAGCTGTACCAGCTTCCGCTTCACTCCTCAGCTCACCCTCATTCCATTATTTGTCTTCCCAACTGTGTAAAACTTTCAGTAGCTTCTTTACCTTTCAGATGCCATTGAGTAAAAAGTAGTGTAAATAGTAGGCCTCATTTTCCTTGTCATTGTTCATCATATTATACTATTAGAGGAAGGAAGAAAGAGGAGGAAAAAATATTTAAGGAAGGGAGGGATGGAGGGAAGGAAGGGGAGGAAGAAACATTTTTATTAATTTAGTTGATTTTTGTTGGTTTTTTTTTTTTTTGCTGTTGTGAATCATCCCAAAAGATAAATTTTAGTAGAGAAGGTAGAATCTTTGCTTACCAGCTCTTCTGTTCCATCCTTTTGTTTCTAATAGGTGGCATCTCCACAGAAAGTGACTGTGCTTTTGAGCCAGACTACGCCGTCCCACCGCTTCCAGTGAGTGAAGGTATGCAGCACATTCGGATTATGGAGGGCATGTCTCGCTCTCTTCCATCCTCCCCCTTACTCACACATCAGTCTATCAGTGTTCGGCTCCAACCTGTGAAGAAGTTAACTGGTAAGAGCTTTCCTAAATTTAGTATGTTTAACAGGAAACCTAATAATATAACACTCTAGGTCAGATCAGATATGTTTATGTGCGTCTTTATGTTTTTTCCTCTTTGGTCTTGCTGATGTCACAGACTCTTGGAAAGTGGAGTTCCTATTGCTTTTAATTTAGGGAATTAGACTAGTACTCAGTTTGACAGATTAATATGTTTATTTTTTAAATGATCCATCTGTTGTGGACATATTTTTCTAGGATTTCAGGAAATTTCTAGTTTTGCCAGAATTCACTGTTGTTCTGATTTCATTTGTCATCTTGTTCATGTCAGATTAACAGATGGAGACATAATTTTAGGATAAGAACTTGATAGTTCAGCAAAGGTACATCAGTGATACCTTGTTTGAAATCCTGCTTTGTATATTCCATATCTGTTTTTAAAGTTGACTTAGATATTTTCCTCTCCATTGTACATTCCTGCAACTTCATAGGATATTTACTCTAGGTCATGGGTTGCATTGACTTTAATATGATTTCATAATGTATTACCCATTCTGATCAAGCTGTTAAGTATGAAACTCATTAGTAAATGAAAGTTGTCCTTTTACATTTTTTTGGGGGGGAGGAAATGTTAATACGCTGTATGATATTTAAGTGTGACAATGTAAACCTGAGTCATTGGTCAGATTTCTTTTAACATCAGTTATGTCCAGTGTCAGCAAGTTGACTACAATTGATGAGTCATGAGTGAATAGAGGCAAAAACATTAAGTCATTGCCAATTGGTATACTGACTGATTACTTCCTTTGTGTCTCACATTGATCTAGACAGTAGAAAAGTTTGGTTATCATATGACAATTCAAAACAAAATACTAGGAGAGATGGGAAAATGGAAGTTTTTTTAGTTTTTCATTTTATAGAAAGAAGCTTTAACAGTGTTTATAATTTTCATTAAAATAATAGCATTTCTTTATTTTATAATTCTGTAAAATATAAACCATACCTCATTATAAAACATGTTATGCCTTTTATATATACATATATATATATATATTTTTTAAGGCATCTTTAAGTAACTGAGTCAAAAATTGGCTTTAATTCTTGGGGTCATTAGATAAAAACCAATAAATAGCCTAATAACATTTTACTAAAATACATATGTTCTTCTGATATCTAAAGATAGGATACATTTTATGTGATTATGCTTGTATAAAATATCATTGCTTAAAAATTCCCCCATTTTTTTACAATTTGAGGAATTTTATTGATTAATGAAAATACAGATAACCAAATTTGATAGTTGTTACATGATATTCTTGTTTTATCACACAAATTTGAAGAATAGCAAATGTTCAGTCCTAGTAGAAGTGAACTGGATTGCCTGAGGTTTCAGAGATAATACTTTTCCCTTCTATTTACCCATCCTATTTTGAACTTAGACTTAAGTAGGTAATGTTTATTGAAAGATAAATACATATAATAGCAAAATCAATAGCAAGCTTAACGTTGCAGAGGTGACTCAGGAAAGCAGTAATAAGCAATAATGAGGGAAGCATTAGAGATGGTTAATGACATATATGAACCTGCTGAGTTTTAATTTTATGTTATTTGAAGTATATGTGTCCTCTAATAGTTTTATTTGCTGAGGAGATTATCAGGGGTCTAGGAATTTAAAGATTGAGGATGCACTTATAATTTTCTGAATGAAAGAAATCAATCTTCTGAAAGAGGATGCTATGGAAAAAAACTTTGTGACAATTTTCTGCCAAGTGAAGCAGATAATAAGAATTTTCTAGACAGGTGGACTGTGTTCTACTCCCTGCAAGTTCTACCAGCTGCACCTTCCTCAGTGGCTTGAGCTCCACCTGTCCACACCGAGGGTTACAGGCTCAGACTGCAGTTACTACCTTGCATAGATTCTGCTTTAGTAGTTGTAGGGACTGCCTGATGGCCTCAGATGCTTCTGATAACAGGGTGTCTGGGTGTTTCCCCTCCAGCTCTGACTCCCTGATTGATTTCTTCCAATATGGTTTTCACCCACGTTGGTGCCACTCCATTGAAATAGAGCCCAGAGAGGGCACCCAGCGGCACCTCTGTTCACTGGAAGACTGTTCCTTTATTTTGTGTTCCTTCTGCTCAAGTTTTAGGTTCAACACATATCTCCTAGTGACTCAACACTACCAATAGTCTCTGATAGGAAGTGGAGGTCTGTGCCTGAGAGGGGATGGAGGCATCCACATGGGTCAGCCTTATAGGGAATTAGAGCAGGATGAAGAGCTCTTGCATGGATTTTACTACTTGTGTACTGAAGCAGAGATGGCCACGGCAGGGCTTCAGATTTGCCAACAGTCCTGGGATTTAGCATTTAGCCCTGCAGCTGTGAACAACCCGTATTTAATAGGTTAAGAAAAATAATGCTAAATAAAAGTATACTTTACGGGGACATATAAAAAGCTGTGAGAGTCACTGGCTGGACTGTGAGAATTCCTGAGTTGAGAGAGATGGCCAAGAGCAAACTAGAGTCCCACAGTGAGAGGATAGAGTAATATATTTAAAGGTTTCAACTTCTTAACAGAGAAGAGTTTAATATTAAAAAAAAAAATTATCACCAAAGATGTCTTAGTAAAGGATAAGAAGAATTAGGAGGCAGAAAGAAACTAAAGAAAAGAATGCAATTGCTCCAGTGTACTCTGGTCCCTTGGCAGTTGAGAGAGTGCCTAAGAGGTTGCTTCTCCTGAAACCTCCCAGTTTTGTCCCTGTTGTTAAGGAAGCATAGACAAAAATTCAACACCCACCATGTCCCAGGAACTAACTCTATTAATCTATTTATATTATATAATTTAAACTTTACAGTAGTTCTATGTCAAAGTAAAATTTTCAGGAAGTTAAAAACATAATTTTCATGAAAAAATAGAATGATCTTATGTAAAATATGTATTCAACTCATTAATGAATGAAGGAACTAGTGAGGGGGCAACATTGATTTCCCAACACTTGAGGAAGAGGACTTCATGTAGTATGTTGGAAAAGGGAAAAAAATGAGGTAAGTCAGACAGAGAAAGACCAATATCATATATCTCTTATATGTGGAATTTAAAAAGGAACTTAAAAAAAGAGTGGAATGGTGACTACCAACGGTGGGGATGAGAGGATGGGAGACATGCTGTTTCAGGGTACATGCTTGTATCCAGCAGATAAATAAATCCTAGATATCTAATATACAGTACAGTGCTTATAGATAACAAAACTATATTATAAACATTAAATGTGCTAACAGACTAGATCGTTTGTTCTCCCCACTGAGAGAAATGTAATCATGTGATGCAGCAGAGGTAGTAGCTAATGCTACACTGGCAATCATATTGTAGTATAAAGGTTTCAAATCAATATGTTGTATACCTTAAACTTATACAATGTTACGTGACAATTATATCTCAACTAAAATTGTTATTGAAAAAAGATTATCAATGTCTGTGGGCAATACAGTTATTAAATTTAATACTGCCTTTTTTTCTGGTTTAACCTGGAATTAAATTACTTCAAAATTTAAAGTAAAAAACTTAGTAGATTATTCATCAGTTATCTTTCCTGTTCTAATTATATTTTGTTATAAATAAGTACAAAGAAAGTCGAATGAATACATATTAGTTGACTATAAGGAAATGTCCTCTAGAGAATGATTCTTAACAAAAAAGTACTAATTTAATCAGGCCACTCATACTAATAAATACATTTATTTCCATGAGCTTAAGTTTTCTAAGCACCCTCTGTTTCTTGTATTTCTATTACTGACTAACTAAGTAGGGCTGGAATAATCATCTTAATTCTATTTTCTTTCTGCTTTTCTAATATTTAGTCCCCCATCTCTGCTTTAGGCAAGGTAGTCTGCTCATTATTCTTCTGTGCTTTTTACTTAATTATTCAACTCTTATTTGCTTAGAGTCTGCTGTATACGAGGTACTGCTCTAGACTAGGGAAAAAGATCATTAAGACCCTGCCTTCAAAGTGTTTAAATTCCAGTTCAGGGGAAGGTTGATAATAAATATTTAATCAACGGACACCCAGTTTTAGATAGGGAACAGAACTGTGAAGGTATTAAAATAGGAAATGTAATAGAGGTAGAGTCTCCTATGAGTTGTCAGGAAAGTCAGAGTAGGAGATATTTGAAATGAGGTTCAGTAACAAAATAAAGCCAGTCATGGGAAGATCTGGGATCAGAACTTTACAGGGAGAGGGAACAGCCAGAGCAAAAGTTCTAAAACAGAAAGTGTGACTTGTTCAAGAAGTAGAAAGAAAACAGAAGGTAGCTTTAGCAGAATAAGTCAAAGGGGAGGATAGTACAAAATAGTTGGAGAGGTAGAGCAGAAGCCAGAGTTTTTAGGGTAACAGAGAGAAGTCTGCCCGTAGAATTTTAAGCAGAACTGGAAGTAATATGATCTGATTTACCTCTTAACTGGATCTTGTTGGCGAGCGTAAAGAATGGAGTGTGAGGCGCTAGAGCATCCCGTGCTCATTAACCTTGCTTGTGTGCTCCTGACCTTTAAAAAGACCTTGTCCCCACTTCTAACATGTTACTAGAGTGTGAAAAGACAACCTTTTAAATCTCCTTTGCTTTATCTTTTAAGATTTAATGAAGGAGTAACCCTTTTCTGTCATTATTATGTAACTTTTGTACTTATAATATATTTCTCTTAATCCTTCTCACAGATATATATGAAGACCCATTTACAGAAATAGGTCCATTCCATTTCCAAACACTTTGACTTATCTTTGGTCCCTAGGGAATGAGAATGGAGAAAGGTCTGCTCCAAATATAATTTGGAAGTTGAAAACTAATTTTCAAACAAATATAGACCTCACTCTAGTCAGTATGAAAACCAGTGAGTACAGTGACAGTGGGTGACAACCAACCACTCAGTGTTCATGCTGGAGTTTGTACCCAGCTCTGAGAAGGTTCCTTCACTGCTTATGCTTCTGTTTCTTCAGCAGTAGAATTGCTTTTAATGTTAGATATCAGTTTGGAACTTTAAAATGTTGCATTTTTAAAGCCATACTTTTCAATGAGTAATAGTGATAATAATGATAAAGCTCATTTTAATCCTCACTGTATGGCATATTCACAGTAGCTCATGTTTCTTCCCCTGTATCTCCATGTTACAGATGAGTAAATTAAGCTTAAAGAGGCAAATTTGTTTTGTTGAAGCTATCAAAAGCAAGATTAATATTTGGGCCTTCAACTGCAGGCTTGTCTCATTTTAGTAATGGAAAAATAGAAGTTTAGAAGGGTTAATTAACTTATGTATGCATCTGATATAGCAATAAGACGTTTGTTCTGAGTAACAGAAATAAAGCTAAGTGATTTAAGCAGTCAAGGGAAACTATAGAAGATCTGGGGACCGAGAAGGCCTAAATGTTCATGTGACTGGTTTGGATATTGTTATGCACTGTGGGGCTAGGGGACATGGAGGAGAATATCTGAATACACTCCGGTGGCCCGATTCTCTGTAGGAACGGATGCTTACTCAGTGCTCTTCCCAAGATGTGTTTATTCATAATATAAAGTATACATATTAAAATATAATTAGGAGTACCAATAATTTGTTTCTTCAAAAAGTACTGTTTTTACTGTTTGCCTATTCTGCACACTGTAAATTTAGTAAATGTTAAGTTGGAGTAGTTACACTGTTGGTAGAGAGTGCTACTTTTTGTAGGGAAATTTGACAATGTGTCCAAAGTATAATGAGCATAATCTTCTACCACAAATGTTGCTAAGAGTTTATTTTACAAATCAGTTTGAACAAGTTTGAAATGTATATATGGTATTGCTTATATATAAAAAGGAAAACCTAAATATTAGTAATCTGTGTGTTTTTAAATGATGTATGGACATAAACACACTTGTGCACACATTTGGTGGTGGTGTGGAGATACAACTCAAAAGTGGTAGAAAGAAGACATTCTTTTTGTATATCGTCCTGTAATGTAGCCATGTATAAATACAATAATCTCATGCAAGTGCCCCCTGGTTGGGTCAATCTCCTCCAAAGGAGCAAGCCACATACCACCAGGGTTTGAGTTCAGGGTCCCAAGGGGGAAACAACCAGTGTGAACAACTAAAAGTAAAAATAAAAAATAAAGATGCTTTTTCTTTGCCTGCCTGCTTACCTTCATTCCCACCTGCACCTTTCCTTTAAAAAGATTTTTTTTTTTTCCTGAGGAAGTGTAACAAAATGCATCCAGACTGCCATTTCTTAACTGTGTAAATTTGCTTTCTTGATTTGTTACAATATCATGGGAAAATAATTTTAAGCTACTTGAAACTTTTAAAAAAATATACATAGTATTAGTATATATAACCTGATATATTTTAGGGTATTTTTTGGAAACACTGGAATTCAAGAGGTACTATAATGAATTTTATTACCAAAATATTTGAAACAGGAATGCTGTGAGGATTAAATGAGATTTCTTGAACATGCAACCTATTATAAAATAAACATTAAATAAATGTTCATTTTTCTTCTCCTTTTTATCTTGGATAAAATGAGAACAGTCTTGAGAAAATTATTTAAAAGCTAATTTGAAAATATAAGAGCCTAGAGATTATTAGTCTGTGTAATCTGGGTTTATTTCAGTGTACTCATCATACTGAAGCAGCAAAGTAAATACCTTGCAGTTTTAAGAAAAATGCTAGCATTCAAGATCTATTACCCTTTTAGTGTTTGTATTTTATGAATGTTATTATAGTAAAAAATGTAGATGTGTGATCATCTTAATTTCTATCAGCATTAATGTTAGATATTTCTTTTAATTTCCATATTAAAGGTTTTTTTAAATATGTTTAAGTTTAAAAGATAAAATGTATATGAAGACTTTAGTTCTTTGGAATGCTAGTACTAATTAAACTAGGTCTGGATCTCATTCGTTAACTTTTTCTCATTTAAATTCTCTGTTTCTGGGGGCGTTAATGATTACATTCTTGAAAACTGCCAGGTATACTCAATGGTAGGAGTTGAGAAAAGAGGGTCCTTAGCGCTTTTCTGGTCCTGGCAAGGTTATTCCTGTAGTTTTTTTCTAAACCAAAAATTAGAGAATGTTAGGGTGTTACTGCTTAATTCAATTTAGACCATTTTAGTTATCATGAGTCAGTGTTGTTGAAGAAAATCAAGCCAGACAGTAAAATGATAAAAATATATTTTATTCAGGAACTGTTACTCTCAGGGAAAGAGACCTCAGTATAGAGCTGGACTCAATTCCAAATGCAGTAAGGACACCAAGGTGGTGGTGGATGCAAAATCATTGAGAGGAGACATCAAAGGTAGAGGGACTCTTGCTGAAGACAGACCAGGGTGGTCAGATGTTTAGGATGAGTGGATTCTTGCTAAACTGATTCAGCAGGATTCTTGGTACAGTGGGTCTTTGGCTACAGTCCTGAGTATAGGGCCCAAGGAAGAGACTTTATAGAAAAGTGGACTCAGAGTAGCTCAACTAAACTCAAGAAAGAGAATCTTTGTAAGTAAGTATAATTTGAACACCTAGATGGGAAATATGTTATCAAATAAAGAATCCTTTTGTGATATTTACACACATTGGGTTTGCAACTAAATCTGCTCTTTTTTGGTTTTATAGAAGCTTAACCTAAGAGTTTGTATATAAGAAAATAGTTTTTATTCTATTTATTTTTCTCATTTGAGTGGAAGTAACTCATACAGAGAGTATTATTTATAGTATTACGGCATTTATTTACAGCAGGATTATTTATAGCAGGGGTAGTATTGTTAGGTATGATCTAGTGAAGTGTAGTTGTCTTTCTACCTCTATTCAACTACTACGAGGGAAAATTTGCAAAAATACCAAAATGTCCCTTAATGCAGAGAGAGCCAAAATAACAAATCATTAACTTTTTTTTTTTTTTTTTTAGGTTAAATGACTTGTATTTATTTGGAAGTTTCTCACAAAAATTTTATGTGCCTTATTAAAGAAAAAGCAACTGATTTTGACACTGGAAAAAATAGTCTGTCAGTATGTTTGGCTTAGGTAAAATATAAGAGCCTGCAGAAGCAGTGGCCTTTTTGGTAAGCTTAACATCTGGGTTAATACTGAGCCCCCACAGCTGCTCCTGGGGTATAAATCCAAGTGTGAGAACCATCAGTGTAACTAAGTGAGCTGTGCTCTTAGACCAGATCAAATCCCAGTGCTGCCTCTTTCTGGTTTTGTTATATGACACAAGTTAGTAAATTATAGTTTAGTTTCCTCTGATACAAAAAAAAATCCCCTTTACACAGTTGCCTGACACATTAAAATAATTGTCTCTACCCTATCCAGCATATACACAAGAAAAGAAAAAAGGAGATCAAATTTTATTATAGTAAGGTCTTCACCTATGAAAATGTTGGACAGTGGTTCTCACTTTGTGATCCCTACCACACTTGCATCATAAGTACTTCTTTTAAAAATGGAAATTCCTGTGAGTCCCTACTTACCAAACTAATCTAAGAGAATTCTGTCTCATTAAATCTGGAGCCCAAGAATCTATATTTTTGCATATCTATTTTGCACACTAAAGTTTGAGAACTTGTGTTGGGGAGTTGTGTTAGATCATTGTTTTATTCTAGCATTGGGAATTCATCTCTCCAAATCAACATTTAATCATAAAACGCATAAAAACACAAACAACATTTTAGAAGAGCATCTTTAAAAAACATGTATTTACCTATATGCTGAACTTAATCTGTTCCTTTCTTCATGATTTAGAGTTATTTTGAGAATAAAAAACTAAACTACGCTATAATAGACCTTAGGTGCCTATTTTAGTTATGATGGCAATTTGTTCCTACACTGAGTGTATCCAGACCATTCGTTCTGTTTTCTCCTTTAATCACACACTCACTTGTCAGTTCTCACTACTCTGTTTTTACAGCCTGTGATAGTTCTTTGTCCTCATCTAATATGGACTTAACCGATGGCTCACTAAGAAATTACATTACTAAACCTCTCGACCTAGTGGTAGAATTTATCAGAATGTTCCAAGGTGATCCTCTGGAGAGGATCAGCAATGTGAAAGAACTTCTGGACTCAGATACTCACATTTTAGGTTCCAATTACTTAGTCAAGTGTATGCAATTTCATAAGAAAGCATGATGGTGCTTTTCAATGGAACTATGTTTTGTTACTGCCAGTTGACTTACAAGAATCTTCCTTCTTATTGTGATCAGTTTCCCATTTCTTTGTATCTCTTTAAATGGTCATTACCTCCTACAATGTATCCTTTTTTATTGGAAGACCAGGTTTTCTAGAGGAAAGTAGAGTTTTCTTAGGAAAATTATAGTATTTGTGACAAAGGAGGATAAATTCCAGGAAGGTCATTCTATAATTTTCCCACGAAGCTGTTATTATTAGGCTTCATCTGTGTTTAAAGAAAAAATTCTTAGTATATAGTCTCTTAAGTACCAATTTAACTGGTAAACTAATGAACTGAGTGACTCATTTATTTTTCTATCTTAGTTATTGTTTGCTTAGGGTCTCATTCATAGAAAACAGTTTTGTCTCAAGTAGTCTAAACAGAATGACATTCAGAAAAGGCTATGAGAGCTTTCAGACTCTCCAGGAGAACCTCAGCAGTTCAACCCGGAGCTCATACCAACTGTGCAATCCTAAAGGAACATCACATGGCCTCAAAGGAACCATATGCCTCAACCTTAATGTTTGCCAAAACATCTGATCTCCCACATATGGTGCACTCTCATTTTCTCATTGAAATTATGGGAGAGTGCATCTGATACATAAAAATTTAGCACACATGCCTACACTTTAACTCACAGGAATCTAAGAAATGTAGATTTGGGGCTTTCTAGTCATACTAGAGCAACACAAGTTAAAAGACGTTAAATAGGTCAGCTAATATGGTTTGTCACAGTCATCTTAGCTCTTGGGCTTAATGGTTTCATACTTTCTACCCTGTTGATGACACATTCAGAGTGAGTCAGAAAAAAGATTCAGTTTAATGATATTTGTGAGCTGTGTGAATATATCAGTGGTGAGTTAGTCCACTTAAATGACAAGTACTTTAATAATTTCTTGTAGGATTTATCAGTGATAACTTATGTTTTATATTATTCCCTATGTATTATTTCATGCTGCTAGTTTGGTGCTTGGAATGAATCTTCTGTTTCTCTTTCCCTTTTTTTTTTTAACCCTTCATAGACTTCTTTTTAAAATTTTTTCTCATTCTTTTTAATAGATGCAATATTATAATTGGATTACAGTACTTAGATAAGTTTCAGGTATATAACTTTATACCTTGATGAATGTTTATCACCCCAGACCCATCACCAGAGTTCTAGTGCCATTAATCACTGTCAAATCGACCCCTCTACCCATTTTCCCCCTTCCTTTTGCTGTTCCCTCTGGTAACCACCATTTTGACTTCTAAGACTCCAAAGAGTTGTTTTTGCCATCTTTTGTTCATTTGCTTTGTTTCTTTATATTCTACATATAAGTGAAACCATCTAGTATTTGTCTTT
>RJWH01007881.1:0-35859 GCA_004363575.1 Solenodon paradoxus | reverse complement strand
CGAGTGAGCCGCAGGGTCGTGGGCATTGGTCCCAGGTTTCACAGCATCTGGCTCTCGTCCCTGGCGCCAATTCTGTGACCTACCCAGTAATCGTTTTCTTTTAAAGAGGCAGAAAAGCAGCAGGCAGGCAGGAAGGGAGAGAAGGAAGCAGCATCTTTAGTGAGTTGGTCATATTTGGTTGTTCCCCCGACCTGAATCATTCACTGGGCCCCTGGGCTTGATATGGTCAGCACCCCAGCAGCCAGCTGATGCCCGAGCCCCCAGGTGTGTCACTGAAATTAAGTCCTTTCCTGTTGAACTTAGCCCGAGTTGTCTGGCTTTTAAAGAGCTCGTAATGTCTACACCTAAAGGCGTCAACCCCCGTTCCTTTAAACGGAGCAATTGCTCCTTCTACAAGCACAGGCCTTGCTGTGACAGCTGCAGCGTCCTGGAAGGTGGGGTCGCGCTGGGCGTTGAGAAAGCGCGTCTTCTGCTCTGTTTTGTAAGCAACCCCCCGCCACGCTGTGTCCCTCTCAGTCTGCACGGGACAGGTCGGTGAGGCGACAGGTGTTGGACACGCCCCGGGTGCCTCAGACGAGGGGCCCAAGGTCCCCTACATGGTTGTATAACGGATTTTTTTAATTATTATTATTTAAGTCTAATAGAAGCAACACAGTCCATCCACGTGCAGACTGGTGTCTGCTCGCAAATCGTCCTCATGAAATAAATAGCATTGAGATCAAGACACAGGACACATCCAGCTCCCCAGTCCCCTCAGGCCGCCTTTCCAGTCATTCGTTTTCCACCGCGGTGCCCACTAAGTCTGCCTGCCAGCAACTGTCTAGATCGTCGTCGCTCGTGTTAGACGGTACATAAACGGAAGCGCGTTGCGTTTTTGTCCCATTGTGGATGCTGCGGAGTAGCGCGTGGCTTATCATTCTGCTGTCAGTGGAATCCCGGGGCTCTTACTCTGGGTGTTAGGAGGGTGCTGCTCTGAAGGCCGTTCTTGCTCCAGCATCTGGTGGACACTTACGTGGCTCCCTGGGAGATGTGCTCCCAGAAACGAAGCGGCGCGCGTGCAGGCAGCACACTTTCAGCTGTGGGACGCCCTGCAGCTTGTGCTCAGTCTCACACACCCCCATCCTGACACCAGCAGGGCTGTGGCTGTGCAGGGTGGGCTCCTGGTTTCGGTGTGCTGTCTCTGATGCCTAATGAAGATTTCCATTAAACGTTTCCTGTACTTGCTTCTTTTCCTTCAAGTCCCTGTTCAAGTCTTTTGCTCATTTTTCTACGGGGCTGCCTACATCCTTTTTATTGCTTTGGAGACACGCTTGATAGATTTGGGGCTTGACGCTTTTTGTTAGATATGACCCGGCCTGCATTTCCCCTCCTCCCCACCTTCCGCTAACTCCCTGATGCCCCCACCACCTATTTTTACCAGTTTCTCCTCCTTTCCAACAATGGGATTTGCACGACATCTAGGCAGGCTCTGCATTGGTTCCTCCTTGTTCCTGGAAGGTTCTTTCCACACAGGCCTCCTCCACCGCCCTCAAGTACTGGCTTCCAGTGCCCTCTTCTCGGGGACCTGCCCTCGTCTAACTGTGTGGTCTTGCATCTCTCTGGCGCTACCCCCCATTGCTTTCTTCATTATGTAGAAGACTTCGTATTATGTAAATGTTAAAACATACACAAAATGAGAAATATTTGTATAAAAATCCTTGGATATCTCTCATCTACCAACACTTGTCGACATTTTTGAAATCTTGCCTATAAATACCACAGGCTTCCTCTTTCCTCAACAAATACTTGGGGGTTTTTTGAAACAAACATGCTATCATCAAATCTCACAAAATTAATATATAATGCCAGTCCCTATTCAAATATCCTAGCTGTCTCAAAAAGATTTTATTACAGTTGGTATATTTAAATAAATGTTTGATAGGCTATGTGTGTTGATTTGTTGTTTCCATAGCAATGCAATCATTCAAAATACTACGTATTTTTCTTATTTACTAATTTTCTGTCTTTCTCCCCCTAAGAATATCTACTCCCTAGAGTAGCCTTTTTTGTCTGTTTTGTTTTATCTGGTAGAAGAGTTCCTGATCCATCATAGCTATAAAATAAGTGTTGATCTCATAGCTGTGATAACCCACTAGGTATATAGTTTCAATGTGATCAAATCTGTTACTTTCCCTCTTTAAAACTTCGGACAGCTTTTCTGAATTTTAATTTTCTCATCTATAGAATGGGATGAATTATACCAACTCTACAGGATTGTACTGAGAACTAGATGGAAATTAGTGTACAAGGCCTGGCAGTGCGCTCTGGGGTAGCTACTCTTTTCATTTTTGTGGTCACGGCTTTTGTAAGACAGATTGTTCAAGCAGAAGCAGGTGAAGGTGAGGTGGGGCCTCCAGGGTCCATGGTGAACGGTGCAGGAAAGCGTTCTTGAGAATTAAGACTGAAGTTTCATAAGTTCATTAGAGAAAATGGAGGCGACAGAAAACAAAGCAGGAGCGTCTCGTGGGCAGGGAGGGCCGCCCTGCAGACGGGAGGCTGGTTGCTTTTCTACGCTTGGATCTGTCTGGTGACTCAGGCAGCATCCCCTTCTGAACCCTCCCTCTATCAAAGGGGGCTTGGTAAAGAACTTGGCCTGGCCCAGAGAGGAGTCTGACCCTGGCTCTGGACCCTGGGAGGGAGTCTCTAAACCTATGGATTTTCCTGAGTGCTAGGAATACTGTGTTGACTTACAGTGGAACTTTGGGGTCACACTGAGAGTTTCTGGTAATGAGGGGACTCCAGGTGATTCCCTCGATATCACCCCTACTTCTGGGTTTCAGAAATTTGAAAAGATTGATCCATCTCCCAGAGTTGCTTCATAGGATGCAAAAATGGTGAGAGATCGCTTTGCTTTGCTTTGGGGAACTGGGGAGCTTGAGAACAATGGAAGAGGATGGCAGAGGTCAGCAGGGGATCGGTTAACCCTCAGGCACACTGAGAGTTAGCCACCCAGAGGGGTACTTGCCCGAGTACCACAGGCACACTGGGGAGGGGTTTGCAAGTGCTTCGCAACCCCTAAGTCTCCCTAGCAACTCCCAGGGAAGAGTTCCATTCCCAGGCCCTCCCTTAGCTTATGCTTCCACAGCTCTGCTGCCCACAGAGAAGTCTGCCCATCTCTGCGCTTCCCGAGGCAGCTTGCACTCGCTGTTATCCAGTGTCTTCCTCCAGCTCTTCCCTGACCGGCCCCGCTCAGGAAACATGGCGCCCTGTGCTCACCTGCCACGTGAGGGATGTGACATCACATGAAAAACGCAGAAAGTTCAGTCCTTTGGTCTAGACCATAAGCGACAGGAAACTTGGGGTGGACCCTGCAAACATCCTGAATTTTGGTGGGTCTAAGCTTCCGCCACCAGACTTGGGGTTATTACCACTGGGTGAAGTCAAATTGAAAATAAATGGCAAGTGTTACAACATAGCCTGACACTGAGCCAAAACTTGATTCTGTCTGGTCTGTGTCAGCCTCCAGCTACCACCAACGGGTTGGTAAAAATAACAGCAGAGGGAAGGTTGGGGCAGATGCTGACTTAGGGCAGATAACTGGGATCCCGAGCAGACCATGTTGTGGGCTGGGTCTTGGGCACTGTCCCTGGGAAAATGAAGGGAAGGGTGACCTCCAGCAGATGGTGCTGCAGCCCGTCTCCTTGTCCCCAGGGAGGTCACGCTCACACAGCAGCTGGCGCACCTTAGTATAAGAGCTGTGGACAAAGAAGACACATTTCGTTTACTTCTATGAGCTCCTGGAAAAGGCAGAACTTAGTCTCAGGTGAGGTCTGAGATGACATCTAGTAAACACGTGTGCATGACAGATGAGAAGTGATACTACACACGACGTCCAGAGATCTGGTTTTAAGTCCCATCTTCACCATTTATGATGTTTTTCACTTGGGGATTTGTCTGCTTGTATTGCCCCGGAGGACACCACTGGCTGGGCGCTGCAGCAGACGTCTGCTTCTCACAGTGCCGGAGGCCAGAAGTCCACTATCGAGATGTCCTCAGGGTCAGCTTCTGCTGAGACCTCCCTCCCTGGCCTGCAGATGACCTCCTTCTGATGGTGTCCTCAAGTGCCTTGGATCTATGGAGAGAGAGAGGGCAGAGAGGAAGGGAGGGAGGAAAGGAGGGGAGACAGGATAATTTGTGTCTCCTCCTAGTTTGGAAGGACACCACTCTTAGAGGGTTAGGATCCCACCCTTAGGACCTCACTCAACCTAATTACCTCCCTAAAGGCCCTGTCTCTACATGTCATCTCTGAAGCATTGGGGTTTAGAGTTTCAAAATATGAATCCAGGGCTGAGAGTGCGGGTGGGATACAATTCAATCTGTAACAAAAATGTCAGTCCCTCACGTGTCCCTTGTTGAGGACCCACGAAGATCAGACAAAGATCCGCGTGTAATAGATGCTAGTACCTGATCTTTAAATGTGCACTGTTTTATCTGTGAGAACTGTGATGCGCACTCGGCTATTGAGAGGGAGAGAGATACTGCAAGGAGTTTAGAGTTGCTGTGTGTAGCTTGAATAGATTGCAGATAATTTAACTTTAATAGGTTGAGACAACATCTATAATTTGATTTTCAGCATTTGTGAAGAACATGTAGGAGTTTTGGGAAGAAGGAAAAATTGTTTCTGGGACATCTATGCATTCTTCTCACAATGAACACAAATGCGCAGTGAGCTCCTTTCAGTCAGGACCAGAAGGTGTGGACGTCCCCGGAACATAACAGATGTCAGGGAACCTTGAAACCTATGAACTGCAGCAGAATTGTAGAGCATTATTTCTTCTGGAATGCATTTATACACTCCCTCTCTCCAACAGACTCCGCAGTAGTGCCTAAAACCAAAGCAAAGCCAAATAAAAACAAGAAGACTTTTCATAGCTGCAGTTTTCTGCGACTTGCTGATGTCAGTCATGGAGCAACAGGGCTAGATTTTAGGCTCTTTGTCACCTGTGTGGCTGTGAGGACCGTGAGCACTTTCAGGTTGCTGGTGGCCTCGCCTTCATGCATATCGACCACGTGGAATCCAGGCTGTATGGAAACAACATGGCACTTTGTGTGTTCCAAGCAACCTGCTCGCTACTCAGGCACTTGTCCATCGCGGGAAAAATAAGAAATCTGGCAACAGAAACTCTTACTGCTATTTGACAGCAAACATGAGGTGGACACTTAGGACCAATCCCCTGGCAGCTGGGGAGGAAACACATTGTCAGAAATTGAGGGTCTTCTCAGTAGAGGGTATTCGGAAGAAAATAACATGAGCTTTCACTGTTTTAGGTGATTTGTGTAGGAGGCTTACACAACTGGAGTTTGATTTTGATGGGATATTATCAGGAAGCCGGAGTAATTCTCTTATCCTGGTGAGGGTGGACTTAGAATTATTGAAGATCTTCTGTTACAGCTGGTGAGGGGTCTTAGAAAACTTTTCATTAATCCTTTTTTTAAGAACTTTTTTTTTTTATCAATCAGAAGGTGGTGTTCATATGGGACATGACTTGCTCAAGACCACACAAACATAAATTGGACTTTAATTGATAAGGTGTGGTCTCAGGAGACCACAGCGGGGAGAGGCCATCAGGGCTGAGTCGTGGGGGACTGAGAGAAAGTGCACAGCATCTATGAAGTGAGGACACATTTTGTGCATTCAGGGGCCAGCAAGCCACTGGGAAAGCCCCTGGGAGGGGCGATCTATGGAGACTGTCGTGGGAAGGGAGTCTTCAGGAAGGTTGGGGTCGGGTCATAGCGGACCAGGAGGTACAGGAAATGAGGAGCCACAGGAGATGTTTGAGGGGAATCCAAAAGATCTCGAGAGGCTGTCACAGAGACTCACACCTAATCCCCACAGCCCTAAGTAGTGGGTTTCAAACTTTTTGAAATATAACCTGTAGTTTAAAATACCTTATCTTGAAACTCAACATATACACACTCAACTGAAGCAAGTGTAATAAATTAAGATTTAGCATCATTATATGTGCCACACTCCATTTTCCGTTCCACTCCACTATGCACTCTGCCTCCCTCTGCTTGATTCTGCTTGATTTCATGCTGGTTCTACCCACTAAATTGAGTTTTCTACCTCCTGAAGAAATGGCCCAAGGCTTAAAAAATACTGTTTTAAGGGGATGAGTCAGTCTGGTGAAGGGGAATGACTCCTTTGACTCTTATGCCCCCTCAATAACTCATTCATAATGAGATTCATTAAGACATTGCCTCAGTAAACATTTAAGGATACCAGACATGAAGAAACAAAGACCAAGTAATGTCTTAATGCCTTGAAGGAGCTCACAGTCCATGAGGGAGGCCCACAGCCAATTCACTGTTTCAAGTCTTTAACGGATGTTTGGAAACTAATGCAGAAGGATCTAACCACCTGAGGAGAGTAGGAAAGGTTAACACAGAGAAGGGCTTTTGAGGTGGTTCTGGAAGACTGAGGTGACGAAGGACAGGGCTGGAGGAGTATGGCCACTGGGAAAAAAAGATGGCGGGTCAAGGAGGAGGGGTTTGAGGCACAAACTGTGATGGGGTGGGGTTGCCAGAATGCAAGGATAAAACCAGAGGGCCCCCAGTGTGACTTTCATTGTTTTGATAAACAGTGACCATGTGTTTAGTGTAAATGTTTGCCTGTTGATGTGGGAGGGAAAGACATTCTGCGTGGTGAGGAGAGGTGGGCATGGAGGAATGGCAGAGGCGGATCTGGGGGGTGGTGGAGTGATGGGGTGCTGTGTAGAAATGAGAACAAAAATCTCCCTGCAGATGCTCGCTCACACTGCAGGCTAATCTGAGGATAATTCTACAATGTCTGAAAAGAAATGGAAGAAACACACAGAAAAATATGGAACCCTTGAGTCCTTCGCTTATTAACAATAGAGGTAGAATCCTAGTGTGTAGGGAATGATGATCAATTATTAATGTCTATTGATTATATTTGAGTAATTTTTTCTCACCTTCTAGCCTGCGGATTTTAATCGTTTCTAAGACATCTTTCTGTCTTTACTTGAGAAGAGGGAATGAGCACATTACTGGTTTCTTATTATATTCCAGCCCGAAGCCATGTTTAGGTTGTTACAGTAATGGAATTAATAACACGCGTCTGATCGACCCAGGAGTCTTCAGTCTATTGGAGAGATTTCTGAGATGCAGCAGACGCTGCTGCCCATCTTTCGCCTCCCCAGCTCCATTCGTGAAACTGCGCCCCTCGCCACCGTGCACTCTTCACAACATGCCAGGACGGCCCTGGCCAGCCAGGGAGGGGACCTGCTGGACCAGGCAGAGTCCAGTCCCTCTCGTTGCAGTTGTCCTTGTCCCTTTAAACCAGGAACCATCAGTAGCCACATTTTTCTGCAAAATGGATTTCAAATCAGAGGAAGCCGGTCAGCATTGGAAGTTGGGCATGAAGGCCTGGGCAATAGTTTATTGAAGGCCTTACAGCATCTCCAGCAGAGTGAGGGCCGGTCTCACCCTCCTTTCTTCTCAGTCTTTCTATCAGAGCTGCTCTGTGCAGATAACGCCAGCAAAGCTAGTACAGGACCCATGTGAAAGGCGACACGTGTCAGCACCAACAGCAGCCGAAAGTGAGGCCTGCAGGATAAGTTCCCACAGGGCACTGAGAGTACAGCCCCGGGGGGCACGGGGACGTGAGGAAGTGGGACGTCGGGATGCTGATGCAGAGAATATCTTGAGTGGTCTGGAGAGAAGACCAAACCCGCCACAAGGCTCCCTGAGGCCCAGATCCAGGCAGAACGAGGCCCTCCCTCCCTCCCTGCGGCCTGGTGACGGCCGCAGGGCCAGGTGCCTGTAGGAGAAAGGTGTGAAGTCAGCAGAGGCTGGTTCGGGAGGGTTGAGGACAAACGTTATCTCTGCAACACCCGGAGCAGGTCTGGTGGAGGAGCGGCCACGAGCTCCCCCGAAGGCCGGGGTCACTGATGGCGATGAGAGGCTCCTCTGCTGCTGGCAGCTGAGAAAGGAAGAACCGCCCAGAACCTGCACATTATCTGTTTGGAAAACAAATGTTTCCTTTGCTTTTTTTTTGTCAGTAATTTCTGTTTAGAAGTGAGTCCTGGCGACGTGTCTGAGAAGGTCGTCTTTGATGGCAAGTAATAAACAGAGTGACCTCTAAGCACGCAGCTCCTTTCTTCTTTCTAGGCCAGTTGCCACAGATACTGCAAAATGCAGAGCGGGATCAGAGAGAAAAGGAAACTAGGTGTTTTTCAGAACATTCATTCAACTGAAACAGGCCTTTTCCAAGTTATTTTCTTCTCTCTTACCTTCTTAACACTTCCACAGAATTTCAACACGTTCAGATATTCAAGACCACATCAACTTCGTGACTGGTGTACTTCCAGCAGAATGAAAATGCAAACTAACCTCACAGAGACATAAATAATGCCTCTAACGAAAGCACAGGCTTTTCAGTATGCACAGAATCTTAGAATCCTGAAATATAAAATCTTAAAACACTGGAAGAACAAACAGAGGTGACTGGGCCACATATCTGGGCACCTACACCTGCACCCCTTGTGGTGACCATAATAGACATCGGTGACTGATCACGGTGCTTTTCCTGCTGTGTAAAAACATGACTTCAGGGCGCTGCTCAGCAAAATATTCTGACCTTCCTCTACTCACATCATAGGAGCTCGTTCTCAGATGGGAATTCTTTGTCCAGTGTGGCTTCGCCATCCTGCCAACTCTATGAAGGTTTTTCTTATGATACCTTGGACAGGAGCTTCAGGGCTCTCTCTATTTATGCCTAGCTTCTCTCCATGAAGATCAGTCAAATCAAATGCTCTCTGGTTCTCAAAGCCTTCACTGTGATTTTATTACTGAGCACCTTTCCAGAAGACCCCAGTATTGTGACAGCAATAACAATAGTGCTCTGGGCATCTTTCCATGAGCGTCCAAGAGCCGTCTCCACAGCAAAGTCTCACAACCATTTGTGCATCATGGAATTCATGTGATCGCTTCTTTATTGAAATCCTCGTAACACTCTGCACCTCATAATAAACCAAGAAAAACCTTGTTAAGAGAGAAAGGGAAAATAAAAAGAGATGAAAAGATAGTCTGTGCTCATGCCTGGGAAGAAATAACATTGCTGACATGGCCATAAGACCTAAAACAATATACAGATTTAATGCAATCGTCATCAAAATTCTTATGCCATTTTTCAAAGGACTAGAAAAAAATTAAGTTTGTAAAGAATCACAGAAGAGCCCAAATAGTCAAAGCAATCCTAGAAAAAGATAACAAAAGTGGAAATATTGTTTTCCCAGATCTTGACATCTATCTCAAAGCAGTAGTGATCAGAACTGTATGTGCTGGACTCAAAACAGTACACAGGTCAGTGAAACATATTAGAATCACCAGAAATAAACTCACACGTAGATTGGTCAGTTAATTTATAACAAAGGAGCCAATCATAAGAAAATGTTATATAGCAAATGGGGTTGGGAAAACGGGACGATCACATGCAAAAGAATGACTCTAGACCACTCTAAACCATACACAAAAATTAATTCAACATGAATTAAAGACTTGAATGTAAGATTGGAAATTATCAGATACTTCAAAGAAAACATAGACAATACATTCCACAATGTAGAATGAACTTTGGGGACTCAATTCCAGTGGTAAGGGATACAAAAGCAAGCAAACAAACAAAAAAAAAGGAGACTACATCAAACTGAAAAGTATTCTGCACAGTGAAAGTATCACCAAAATGAAAAGACATCCTACTGAATGGGAGAAGTTATTTGCACATCATACATTTGACAAGGTCTTAGTATCTAGAATGTTTAAAGAACTCATAAAACTTAACAGAAACATGACCCAAAGAAAAATGTGCAGAATGATTGAATAGATATTTCTCCAAAGAGACAATCAAGATGTTCCTTCTCTTTTTTCTTTTTATCAGATGCAAATCAAAAGCAATTAACTACTACCTCACGACTGTGAGATTGGTTATCATCCAAAAGATCATCCAATTTGGGGAGAATCTGGAGAAAAGGGAGTCTTTTGGGGGAGTGTACATTGGTCCAATCTTTATGGAAAGTAGTCTGAGGCTTCATCAAAAAGCTGAGAGTGGAAATTCCATCATCCTACCTCTGAGTAGTTACCACTAAACAGAAAAATGCTACTTTTCAGAGACATGTGAACCCCATGTTTACTGCGCCATTATTTATAATAACCCCAAGCTGGAAAAGCCCTAACTGTCACTGAGAAATAAATGAATAAAGTAGTGGTGTAGTCACACGATGGAAGACTAGACATTTGAAAGGGATGAGCTCTTGACATCTGAGACAATGGATGCAACTAGAGGGAATGATCTTCAGTGTAATAAGCTGGAGGAAAAAAGGAAAATACCAGATGATCCCAACCATATAGAAATAAAGCTAATGAGCACACTGAGCAAAAACCACCCCTTGGACATTAATAATAAAACTGAGGTTACCAAAGGGGGAGGTGGTGGGGTGGAGGGTGACAGGAGTGAGTGACAGAGTGGGCCCCATGACAGTGGGGGACAACAGGTGCTGATTGGTGATTTGGTGGATGTTGTGTAGTTTTATCATATATTTGCATATATTGGCTATATAGTAAACCTGCACAGGTATATTTATATATATATATATATATATATATAAAATCAAAATTACCTTAGCAACATAAAAAATAATTGGTTTATTAATGTTATTTTAAATTAATAAATACACATTTTTAAATTAAAAAGTAACATACAGGCAAAAAATGCAGTAATATAACCAGGTATCAGCTAATACACAGAACCAGATATATTGCAATTAGCAGGAAAGGACTTTAAAAAGTAAATATGTGAAAAGTCTTAAACAGAAAACATTAAGAATAAACAGAAGGTATAAATTGTGTTATATGATGGTGGATGGAAGCTAGATTTTGATGGTGATTATAATGCAGCTTTTTCAGATGTCTTTTTATAATGTTAGACCCCAGAAACCTATATGATGTTATAAATAATGCTATATCAATAAAAATAAACAGACTCTCAGGGAAAAAATGATAATTATAGACAAGAACTAAATGAAATTCTCAATCTGGGAAAAATGCAAAATGAAAATGACACTGGAATGACTTGGCTGCAGATTGGAAATGACAAAACGGGGAGACTAGAGAATTTGAATGGTCAACACAAAGTGTGCCAATGAAACACAGAAATAAAGGCTTGAAAAATAAAACAAAAAAGATCTGGGTGACCCATGAGCCAACATCAGGACACATAACATGTGACTCGGGATCCCAGAAAGAGAGGAAGATACAGTGTCCCTAATGCTGCAATGAACGTGAGGTACAGACAGAGAGCTTTTCACGAAGTGGTTTCATTTCCTTCTGCTATACACCCAGAAATAAGATTACTGGAACATGCGGTATCTTTTTTTTTTAAGTTTTTGAGATACCTCCAAACAGTACTGTTTCCATCATGGTGGTATCAGTTTACAACGTGGAATAGACATTTGATAACACTCAAAAAGCCATCCATGAATGAACTTACCAGCAAAATAAGAAGTTTAGGAAATTTCCTTAGTTGACTGGAAGGAGCTATAAAAATCCTACAGCTAACATTATGTTGAGCGAATGCTGAAATATGTTCCCCGTAAGACAGGGAACAATGCAGGGTGCCCAGTCTCAGGCATCTCTTTTCCTGCTGTCCTAGATGGCTAGTCACTGCACAGAGGCATGAAAAGAAATCAGAGAGTTTTCACCTTTGATATGATTGTGTACCAGATTTTCAGGAATCTACTAAAGGTGACAAAGAAAAGAAAGCAAGGAAAGAATGGAACTGAGAGCTGACTTTAGGTAGGTCACAGAATACAAGACAGTATGCAATTAATTGTAATTCTATACACCAGCAATGGACAGCTGGAAAATGAAACCAAACAAATCTGCAACAGCATAAAAATAAAGCACTCCAGAAGAAATGTAATGAAATCTGTGTAAGAAGAGTCTGCTGAAAACCACAAAATATTGCTAAAAGACTTTAAAGGAAGATTTCTCTTTTAAAAGGAGACATAAAGAAGAGATATGTTCATGAATTATAAAGACGCAATATTGTTAAGATGTCAATTCTTCCCAAATTGGTTTATAGATTCAAAGTAAACTCAACTTAAATCCTAACAGGCTTTTCATTTGATAAACCTATAATCTGACTCTAAAATTTTATGAAAATAAAACTTAGATAAACAAGCTAATCTTAAAAAAAAAAAAAAAAAAAAGGAAAAAGTCATTTCCAAATTTACCATGAGGTCTGCTGTAATCAAGACCAGTGGACTTAGATCAAGGAATGGATAGACACCAGGAGCAGACTTATATTCATCTAATCAACTAATTTCTGAGAGTTCCAAAAGAATTAAAAGGGATAAAATGAATGAAAAGGGAGAAATGAATACCTATAATTAAAAAAAAAAAAAGAAAATTGCCCTCTACCTCATTCAGACCATAAGCACAATATAATTTAAGATGGAGAATACCAGCAAAATTATAAAGATAAAATTTAAAAATATAAAAAATGAAAATGAGCTTTGGGTCAGCAGTGATTTTAAGTCACAGAAAGCAGAGTTGATAAAGGAGAAAGTAAGCGTGACTAGGCAAAATTAAACCTTTTGTTTATTAAATTAAGTGAAAAATATCAGTCGTAGACTTGACATAGGTCAGAGAGTAGTCACAAAACACACATCTGATGAAAGATTCCTACTTGAGACTACATAAAAACACCTACTTCTTAGTATTAAAAAGAAAAAACCCAGTTAAAAATGGGCAAAATTTCTTGATTAGAAACATTCCTTCGAAAGGTTTCCAAATCGCCGATAAACACATGAAAAAGTTCTCCACATTGTTATTCGTCAAGAAAACGAAGTGAAAACCCCCACGAGTTATCACTGGACACTTAGAAGAATGACATAAACACCAGCCTTATGATATGAAAGGTGATAAGAACGTGGGGCTGCTGAAACTTTCTCGTGATGCTGGTGGTGGGGCAAGTGCGGCGGTTTCCTGCCAGTAAAACACACGCCTACCGTCTTGCACACGACGGGAACAGAAACCAAAGCGGGAACCGCAAAATAAGTGGGAACACATGTGTTCATGCGAGAATGCTCATGGCTGCTTTATTCATGTTTGTCGAATCCGCAGATTGCTTTGGGTAACAAAAAATTTTAATACAATTAATTCTTCAGTGAACGAATACAGAACATCTTTTCATTTCTTTGTACCTCATTCAGTTTCTTTCATTAACTTGCCATCACTTTCATCGTATAATTTATTACCAGTGTGGTTACATTTATTACTAGGTCTTTTTTTCTTTTTGTTCTGTTGTAAATAAAATTATGTCATAACATCTTTCAGTTGTTCTTAATGTGCAGGAATGCAGTCATTCTTTTTTCAATTTGGATAAATTGTTTTTCTTGCTGCAGTGCTCTGGCTGGAAGTCCATTACTATGCTGAATGAAGGTGGTGACCACAGACAGCTGCGTCTTGTCCCTTGTCTTAGAGGAAAGGCAGCCAGCTGTTTAGTTAGATATGCTGTCAGCCGTGGGGTTGTCGCAGAAGCCCTCTCTTACATTGAAGTATGTTTCTTCTCTAATCAATTGGTGGAGTATTTTTAATCATAAGTGGATATTGAATTTCATCAAATGCTTTTTCTACATCTTTTGAGATGAACATACGACCTTTATTCTTCATTCGGCTGACCTGGCGCACCCTGTTCTGTGATTGTTGAACCAGCTTTGCAACCCTAGAATAAATCCAGATCGGTCATGTGTTAGGCACTTTAATGTGTCAGTAAGTTCAGTTCGTGACTATTCCGTTGAGGATTTTTGCACCTTGTTTACCAGAGAGATTGTTTTCAGCTTGTGTATTTTGTTGATATCCTTGTCTGAGTTTGTTCTCCTCTTTCATCTTTTGAAAGAGCTTGACTAAAACAGACATTAAATCTTTTTAGAACTCCCCAGTAAGGTCGTCGGGTCTGGAGTTTTTATCTGGGGGATGCGGGGGGGCGGTTGAGTGCTGATTTAATCCCCGTATGCTAACTGGTCCATTCTTTTTGTTCTATGTCCTCCTCATTCGGTCTTGGAAGGCTGGATTTTTCTAGGATGTCTAGCTTGTGTGTATACAGAAGTCCATTGTATTCTCATGATCTTTCGTATTTCTATTGCATCAATTGCAATTTCTTCTTTTTCCTTTCCGATTGTATTTATTTTGTGTTCCTTCTCTTTGGTGAGTCTAGCTAAAGATTTGTCCATTTTATTTATCTCTGAAAATAACTAGTTTCCTTGATCTTTTCTATCATTGTTTTATTCTCTATTTTATTTTGGTTCTGCTTCTTCTTATTCCCTTTCTTCTACTACTTCTACTAACTTTAGGCTTCATCTTTTCTTCTTTTACCAGTTCATCTGGATCTAACGTGAGGTTGTTTCGGGGCATCAGGTTTCTGCTTCTAAACTATGTCAGTATGATGATCCTCTGGGGTAACAGTCTTAAACCCTGTTGATCTCCAGACTTTTTTGGGATTAGCTGCAAGAATACAGATTCTAGATGTGCACGTGATTTCTTTTCTGGAACGTCTTGGTGAGCTGCAGCAAGGCCCAGGGTAAGTGCGACTCTGCAGCCCTGGCCCATGTTCCCTGAGATCTCCTCTGGCGTGGGTGGTATTCCCCACCGTGCGAGGTGGGCGGTGAGCACTGAGCTGCCCTGTTGCGTCCTGTCACAGTGAATGGAGGCTTGGCGGGTGGACAGACTGTGTTTAGCAATACCAAGGCGGCCAAAGATGGGTGGTGGTGAATTCATAGGCTCTCCCAAGATAGGAGGTGTGATAAAATGACACCCACCAGTTCTGGCTCCAGTATGTTAAAGAGAAAGAGCAAAGATGGTACCTGCCAGGGTGCTTCCATTCCCGAATATTGTTCAAAATCCTTGCTCCCCTGGCTGATGAAGATTAGTTCAGATATGACTTAGGTGCTCTGCACATGGCCGCTCCTGCTGTGTCACCGTGTGCGTGGGCCTATGTACTTGCTGTGTAGGAGGCAGCTCTGCTCTGCAGGCTCCTGTTTCTCGGCAGCGACACTGTACAGTTTTCAGAGCTGAACACACTGGAGGCCTGTCCTGGCACAAGCCCTCAGGTCTGGGATTCTGGAGGTAGGTATGCACCACACTCTTCAAGAAGAGCTGCGTTTCTAAAACCCCTTCTGACTGAGCACTGGGTGGGAGGTGGGGTCCCGGGCCAGATGGAGGTTGCCTCTCCAAGCCGCTTTGGTGCGGACCTTTGGGCCCTTCTGTGACGAGCTGTCCAGCTCTTTCTGGAGAGAACGGTTCCATGACGGGGTCCATTGCTGTGACCACGGGAAGAAAGGACACCAGCATCTTTCTACCCTGCCATTTCTAGCCATAGATTAATTTCATTTTCCATAATAATTGCTTTTAACAACCAGCTCTCAAAATTTCTGCCCATCTAGCAGTCAGGTTTTGCAAACTGGTATAAATCAGTTTCTGCACACCAGTGAGTGACTCTCAACACCAGGCTGAGTGAAAAAGCCAGTCACTGAAGAGTAAATAAATAGGGTATGTTCTGATTTACGTGATTCTCTGAAGCAGGAAGACTAATCTATGGAGACAGAAGTGTATTGGTTGTTGTCTCTTGGCTTAAAGTGGTGAATGAAAGTGACTGGGAAGTTAACAGGAGGGAACTTTCTGGAGCACTGGAAAAGCCCTAAATCTTGACAGGATATAGGTTTGAAATTTTATTGAACAATACACTTACAACCAGTACATTTTTGGCATACAAACTCTACCCAAATTAGAAAGATAAGCAAAATAAAATTAGCCAACCTGGCTCTGACCAGAACCACATTCAAGGGCATTCGAAAGTATGCAGCAGAAGAGAGTGAAAAATTGTTCCCGGGGAATCTTAGGAGGTGGCACCTTAGCTGATTTTTGAACAAGAAATAGTTCACAAGGAGAAGACCCAGGGAAGAGATGTTCCTATGTCTCCTGCACAGCTTTGTCCTGAATGACAAATGACATCACTTGAAACTCATAGACTTGCAATACAATATCACTTTGATGTGCTTTTTTTAAAAAGGAAGTCATACTCATCACCGGACGATCGTATGGGGTTAGAGTCATCTGGTTCTGTGTTTCTTCCATCATTAGGATGGGCCTGATAGTACGTACTCTTTTGTCCTGGGAAGAAATGCAATGAAGGTGAAATATATATATGTGTGTGTGTGTGTGTGTGTGTGTGTGTGTGTGTGTGTGTGTGTGTGTGTGTGTGTGTTTGTGTGTGTATAGATATGTCTATATATATTTAAATGCCAGCACCCAAAACCAAAAAACCTACTCGAAAGAGTTTAAAGTGCCTTTAGAGCGTGGCCGTCCCCCAGGCCTGCGTCTTCCCGAGCCAGGATGAGTCGGCCCACCCCGGGCACCGTGATTGCGGAGCTGGCTGGGTCTGCAGTGGAGCCCTTGAAGGCTGCCACTCAGCTCCGGAGACAGACGGAGCGAGTCAGGAGCAAGCAGACTTCAGCAGTCCTGTAGACGGTCACGGGCGCCATTCGCAAACTGACCTAAAGCTAAATTTGTGCAGCTTCCTTCTCTTCAAAGTCCAAGTCCAGTGACTATCTGAATTTTTCGAGGGGTGGTGTCAGGCTCTGTTCCTCTCTCCCCACGGCCTCATTTTTCTGTCGTTGTGCAATGCCTTGACCGACATTCCAACACCACGAATGCAAGTTCTCTTCAGAAGGACAGTGGACTCGGGGATGAGAGAGGGGAGTAGGGACACCACAAACCAGCCGTCAGTCAGAGAAATGATTCAGTTCAGCAGTTTCCTGGAAACTAGAGATATTGGCTGCTGAGGAAACTACCTGGGTCCGATATTTTCACGCCAATTGTTTTTCTATTTCCCTGTTTCCTTACAGACGGCATGAGAGTGATGACATTATCTTAGGGTGAAATGCACAGCCACATACCAGGCACAGAGCAGAGGGCCTGCCAGACGGTAATGCGAGCTGCTTTCATTATTCCTGGCTGAGGCCAAGTGGGAACAGGGGCTTGTTTGCAGCTGGAGTTAGGACTTGGAGGAAGACAACACTGGGGAAGGATTAACTACAAGCATCATCTAGTTGTCCTTTTTCTCATCCTGGATCTATGGCTAGTGTGTCCATGTCATCTCACACTGTGAGCTGGCATTTCAGTCCAGAGCGAGAGGGTCCCATCACATCACTCTGGAGCAGTGGGAGAGAAAGACCTTCCCACAGTGCGACGTGGAGAGTTCGCTCTTCCGTCTCTTACCTGCTGCATCTTTTGTTTATTCGAATCTTATATATTTTGTCCACTCTGGACAGGAGCTCTGTTGTATTCTTTTTATTTTTGTCACTAGCAAGGAGACCCTCAATACATATCTGATGCTCTATAAAATGTTCTTTGAATAACACATAGATGAATATTCATATTCCATATTTAATTCTGGGGGAAAATTACTTGTTCCAATGTGTAGGCAGATGTATTTACATATTTATGTTCACAGTTGCATTATGTGGGTCACCAAGATTAGATGTCAGGTACTGTATGCAAACTTGGGTAAATTCCAGTAATGCTTCAGCTGTTCCTGGCCAATCTAATTCACTTCTTCAGTTCTAGAGAAAACGAAAGTACTGGACGAGACGAGAGAAGCCATTAAAATGCCTCAAAAAAAAAAAATCTCAGAAAGTAGAACATTACATGAAGACATCGGCTTAGAAAATAAAATGTTTCGCTTCCATTGACAGAGAACCAGTGTGACATTAAACAAAAGATGAGATTCGGTGATAGAAGCAGCCAATTTCATCTCTGAGAATTCAGTTAAAAAAAATCAGATCAACTAGCAATTTTCTTGAAATGACATGTCAGTTTGTTCAGAAAGGTTAATTTGGCAGAATCAACCTAAAATTGGCTTCCAGGGGGGACGTTAATTGTATTACTTTTCAACAAAATGGTTCTGTCGATCAGAGCATGTTGTTACCCGCTAACCTGCTTACAAGCTGAGGCCCAAGAGACCTGTGTCCTTCGGCCAGGGGGTGCCTGTGTGTCCTGGTTTCCTTGACTAGAAAATGTAAGAGCTAAACTAGGTGCCATTAAAAATCATGCTATTTTTTAAGCTCCAAGTCTACGAAGTGTGCAGAGTATCTCCCCACATTTAATTCTGAGGGATTGAGTGACCTCAAAAGTCAGTGGGAGATGTTTTCAAAGTCAGGGACGGGTGGTTTCTCAGGGGGCAGCTTCTGCCATGCAGGTGCCCGGGCCGGGGCAGCAGGGCTCTCCCTAGCGGTGGGGGTCGTCACCACGACGTCGGAGCTGAGCAGGCGTCGAGGCCACGTGTGGCCTGTGTCTCTCCTGACACCATGAGACAGCGGGAAGTGGGGGCTGTCTCATGGAGGAGGCAGGGGAGAAAGGTGAAAGTCTCGGGAAAGGGTTCTGCCTCAGCAAAGAGTCATTTCCGAGAGACTTCAGGCTTCTCAAGCCACGGAGCCGCGCCAGTGCCTGATCCGACAGGGACCTGCTGGGTATAAGTGAATGGGGCAGAGGCTCCTGTCTTCACGGAGCTCCCCGACCAGAGGAGGCGGTAAAGAAACAGGCAACCCCATCTCCATCATGCAATCACGTGTACCAGGCTCGGAAGGGTTTCTGGAGACGGATGTGGAAAGAGAAAACTGACAAATGCATGGACAGAAAAGCAGGCGGCGGACGAGAGGCAGCGATGCCAGCGGGCGGACAGGCCTGGGCACGGTGAGGGGCAGCAGGCATGCAGGGGCCCGAAGGGGGCTCGGTGGCTGCGGCAGGGGGAGTGGTGGACAGACGGGGGGGTCCCAGCACACGGCACCTGGTCCTTCACTCGAATGCGATGGAACCTCCGAGCTGCTTTCCTTCAGAAGGGAGCCGGAGGCCACTGTTTCCAGGCTTTTGCTGAGCTCTCCCAGGCCCAGGAGCTGCCCAGGCACGTCTGGCCGTCCAGAGCCCCCGCAGGCAGGGACGGAGTAGAGAGATGCCTGCAGGGGACGAGACTGGGACAGGGAGGACGCAAGAGGGCAGCGGTTCTGAACTACCTGGAAGGGAGGGTTTCGGGTTATGATGGGCGGGCGCGGGGTGAGTGGGGACCCCAGGCGGCTGAGGGAGCGCGGGGGTCAGTGGGCCGGGGATGGGGGCACCACATTCAGTGCACGGCAGGTCATGGGACAAGGTGGCGGTATTTCTGGGCCTGAGGGTGGCAGCCTGGGCGTGATTGGACTTCCCATGTTGGAGGTGCTAGTGTGCAGGGCTTGGGATTGCTCATCTCGATGAGGAGTCAAAAGTATCTCCGTTTGAGAACTGGCCTTCTCTCTGCTTCCTCTCAGGAGTCGTCGAGAGCAGTCTTCCAGCTGCAGACGGGTTTCCTGCGGGACCCTTGGTCTCCCGGTCTTGGTTGATTCAACAAGGTGTAGACACTTAACGCTGGAAGAGCTGGCTGTTTGCTCTGGGAATGCAGAGACTGTGTGACCCGACCTCAGCGTGTAACCTGAGGGCAGCCAGGTGGGCAGATTCCCGCTCCGGGAAGGGTGCCTGCGGGCCGCTGCGGTTTTGCGCAGATGAGCACACGCAGCGGCTTGGAGCGTCCTGATGTCCTGCTCATCCCTTCATCCGATTCCTTCTGCAGACCCAGCTGTCTCTCTCCCACTGAGTTCCAGTCTCTCGCGTCTCTCTCAGACTTCCCCTGCCTTGTTTTCTGGCTTGGTGAGTTGTTTCTGCTACTTGAAAGAAAAGCGTCTGGATAAGCAGGTAGCACACTGACTTCCTAGCACAAGGCAGGTCTGACATCGGCTTCTCACCTGCCCCACCCGTGAATGCAGTTCTCTGCTCCTGCTGATCGATACTGACGCCTCCCTCGTGATACTCAGTTAGCTCGGTGGTGGCTCTGGGCGGCCAGACTTGGACCCTTCCTCACCGGCAGCTCCCAGGGTTGAGAAAGAGATCAGGAAAAAGTCTAGAAATAATTGCACCAGGCTCCCTTGTGAAGCAAAGCTGCTTTGACTTGGTATTGAGCCAAGCACAGCAGCCCAGCTCGGAGGGCTTCGATCCTGCTAGGAAATGTATTATTAAAATCAAGAGTACTGATAACACTTTATAACCTGCTGAGGGCAATGTTTTTCTACAAATAATGCTCATAAATACCTTACATTTTCTGTAAATCTAGCTCTGAACCTAACATGTTTTGGCAAGAATTACAGAGCATTTTGGAACTTTTATCACATCCTGCTCTCTGAACTTAGTAACGGAGTGAATGCTTTCTGCACCAAATTCCTGCTTGTTTAAAGAAATTAACAACTATTTTCAAGTGGACATCATTTTACTGCTTTTCAGCTGTTCAATTAAACACACACACATATGCACATGCATATATATTCAAATACATACACATATACTCCCCACACATATACATATCCATACACACATATCTATACACACACACGCATGTACACTCATGCACGCACACACACCAACTTACCCATATTTGGACTGAATCGACACAGCAAAAGAAAGTCAGGGAGCTGAGATCATTGGCTGATCAACCCTGATGAAGAGACTGGATCGGGGTACCGCCTGCTTGGTAATGAAGAGGCTGACCTGTGGTGTTAAAGACATCCTGGGGGACGTCTGCCCCACCTTTTTCCAGCCAGGTGGTCTTGTGCTACTTCAGCTACTTTTGTATGACCCGTTTTCCTTTCTGTAAAATGAGGACTGAAACAGAAAGTTCTGACATAAAGATGAAGCTGACTGAGGGAGGGGCATCCACGACAGGATGGCGTTAATTTAACAGGACTCTGGGACAGGCTATGGCGAATTCTATGCTGAGAGGCCTAATATGTGACTGAGAGTCTGCTTGCTCTGCTCCGCTGTCTAGAATCATCTGCGCATTTTCAAATGTGACAGTGTTGAGTGAATGTCACCTGAGCCTGTGCTCAAAGAAAAAGCAACTCTTTAAAAATCTCTCCATGTTTTTGTTTGTTTCTTTTTTGAGGCTAATTACAGAAGACCACCTCCCCTGGCATATTCTGAAATAAGACTTCCTTAAAGCTCATGGGTGATCCCCAATGTATCTCGCCCCCCTTCCCTTTCTTTGAGACATTCCATGTAAATGAATGTTGACCACACTGCAATCCTCTGAATAAAATTATCGCCTCAATTCATTATCTGATGCATTTTGTCTTTGTCACACACATATACACACACACTCAAACACACATGTGTTTGTAACAAGGACTGCATATTGCCCTCAACATCTAAAATATTGACTATCTGGCTTTACCAAAAAAGATCGCCATCTCCTGTATCTGAGCTGCAAGTGTTCTGGTCCCAAGTTGTCCATCAGACATTCTTTTGCAGACTTGAACCTTCTGGTGATCCCCTTTTCAAACGCCTGAAGATAAGAGAAGTCTAATCAGAATTGGCATGAGGGGAGGAGAGGAGTCATCTGGAAATTATAGTGAATAAAGAATAGTCAATGTTCTTTGTTTGACTAGATGTTTTCCGTCTACCCCATGTAATTCTTCACTAATGAAGGGCAGAAGGAAAAACCAACCCACGATATGACTTTTCATCATAAGGATTCTTTTGAAAAGCAACAGGTACAAGGGAAGTTCTGAAAACAGAGTAGAGTTTCCCTTTACTGAGGATGTTTCCTTTTATAGGGGAAGTTCCCGACTCTGTACCAGGAAAATGAGAAGGAATACATCGGAAAGCGTCCTTACCAATGGAGAAGGCACCCACTTACCTTTCATAACAGATCTGACTCTCATTACTGCATTTTTCCTGGTCACCTCCCCATCACCGACCTCCCTTCCCCCAACATCTTCAGCCAAAGATGGAATTTAAACCCCAGTTCTAAGCTGCCTTAAAGAGTTACTTTCTTTTCCTGGAGTAGCTCCCATATTTATACAGGAGGTATACACATTAATAATTTCCATTTGTTTTTCTCTTTTTAATTTGTTTTTTTATAGGAGTCAAAGCCAAGTCCTCTGAATGATAGGGGAAAAAGTTTTTTTTTCTCCCCTGCTTTTGCAGAAAATAGCTATTATCTCCTTTTTACAGCTTAGATATCTAAGAGATATGATTCTAATATTTAAATAAAATCTATAATTTTGGCCACAGGATATTTTAAGGGATGTAATATAAACCTTTGCAGAATTTTTGTCAGTGTTTCTTAATGGTAATTGGGATAAGGAAGTTGGCCACCTAAGAGATGACGGGGCTAAAACCAAGTAGCTGGAGTCTTTGGCTGGTTTCCCATCCACCCACACTGACACAGAGTCAAGGACAGTGGAGGACAGCCCCACAGGCAAAGGAGAAGGCCTTATTCTTCTAGCCCTTTATCCTTTCCCGAAATCAAAGAAGACACCCTTTTTCTAATCCAGAAATAATTTTTTTTTTAATCCCTAGACGAACATAGTTTGAGAGTGACAGTGGGCCTTCCTCCTTGAAAGAAAGGGAATAGGGGGTACCTGGTGCCACCCCCACCTGTGTCCAGCGCTCCGGAACTGCTTTATGGATTTCCGTTTCCCTGTCCCGCCCACCTCTCATTTCACTTGTCTCTTCCTTGCGTCCTTCTGCAGGTAAATTCATCGACCGAATCCTGCACTTCAGCTTCAGCCCTCCTTCCAGCCCCTCTCGCTACCATGTACGACCCTCTGAGGCACCTCAGTGCACCTGTTCTTTCTTTATTTTCCATGAAAATATTGACACTTTTGTTTACCTAGAAATAAAAATTCCATATCCTAGAATCTGTTCTCACCGGGGTATGCTGATTAGATGCAATTGAAAACTTCTTCATCCTGCCAGTTGCCTATGGAGATGGCATTTGGGAGACAATATCTGGCCTTCCCTAATCTTGACATATGTGGAGAGGTCTATCTTTGCCGAAAGAGTGTGCTGTGAGAAGACGGGCTCGGGAAAATGGAAAAATCTCTTTTGTTTTTAAATGTGGAAGTTTATTTTTGAACTACAAGATTAATGTTTTGTGGTAGTCTGAAAGCATTTCATCTGCCCAAAGGAATGATGTAGGGTTTGAAATTATTTTACCTCATCATGTCAGAGGAAGGTCTGTTAATTTAGTGGTTGATGCCCTAGGCAGAGAAATGTCTTTGACATTCAAAAGCTGTTTAAAACATGGGTTTGTCTTGGATGGATGTAACTTGGCTGGATTTTCAAAGAAGTTTCAATTTAAATAAAATGATTAGAGTGGAACATTCCGCTATGCCTGGGGCTTACAAGGTCTCCCAAAGCTTGTCATCACAGCTTTTCAAAAAAGAAAATTCCAGCTTTAACTTAGTAAGCATTACAAGAAAAACATGCACTAAAACCACAAAAAAATTGGAAAGGAAAATCACATACTTATAGATAGCTATAATAAGCTCATTACAATTCTTTAAGGCTTTTAAAAATGTAGCAGTATAAACAATTTCTAATTCTTTAAATGGTTGTTTTTATACCAAGCATATGCTAGGCATTAAATTATATATATATGTGTGTGTGTATATATATATATGTTTCAGAAATAGTCTTTGCTCAGGTCACTTTTAAGGAGTTATCTTTATCATTGGATAAAGATTGGGGTGATACTTTGCACCTATAAAGACATTTTACTCTTCAGTGCTATTGTCCCCACTTTGGAAACAAAATAAATGAAAACTCAGTGAGGATTGAACGGTGGACTAAGTTCACAAATTTCCTTCCCTAGTAACAGAGTCGAGCGCTTAGCAACAATCTGGTTTCAATGCTGTTTTTCTGATTACTAGTTAGCTTAACTATGGCCAGTTAACATGATACCAAAGTAGTGGGCCAGCATGCTATTCTGTAGAAAGTAAAAAAAAAAAAAAAGAAGAAGAAGAAGAAGAAGAAAGAAAATCAGGTTCTTTTAGGCTGGATCGTGACAGAACAGAACAGGAGGTGACTTGCTCTGGGGCGTGAAGCAGATGAGCAATTCTGTCCTTCCCACGAGAAAGCAGACTGCGTTTTGATCTCTATACAGCGGGGATTGAGAAGAACCCACTGACCCGATCAATCACTTCATATTCAGTTCCAGAGCCTGTTTCGCTCTGTGCCGATTAGCAGGATTCATCCCACCGTGACGGCTACAATCTCAGGTACCGCAAACAGTCCACCGCTACCTGTCATGGTCCTCCTGAAGCCGGGACAGAGCAGCTTCAAATCTGTAGGGCAGATGCACATGCATGAGAAGAAAACTAAGCGGCAAAACCTTAGACGTCTAAGAGCAAGGACCCCACCTTAGCAACTTGAACCAGAACAGGCCCAGGAAGAGAGAACCCCTGCCCCTCATGTAAACCCAAGACTTGGTGTTGCCTGAGTGACAGCAGGCCCCTCAGGTCACGCACACACCTCTCTTCCCTGGAGGGAACCTTCCAGGCCGCAGGGCGCTTACTCCCGCTGTTTCTGCCCGTCATCAGTGCCGTGTGCGCCTGACCAAACGGCTCTCTCCAGAAATTCCTTCTGGATGGACCCCGTGTCTCATGGGGGTTTCTTGCCCATCCTTCCCTGCATCACTGTCACATGGGGTGACTGGACCACCGACTTTCCATCTTTTACTTATTGATGCTGGTTTCAACCAAAATTGTAATTTCTTGCCCATCCTTCCCTGCATCACTGTCACATGGGGTGACTGGACCACCGACTTTCCATCTTTTACTTATTGATGCTGGTTTCAACCAAAATTGTAATTATTCTTAGTACATAGAATTGATTTGAATTTGCTCCTTTGGCTGTAGAGGGCAATTTCATGTACTTCTGCTTGGTTCTTCCTGACTCAGTGGCTCTTGTTCCACAAGACAGAAACCAGTCTGAGGTTTCTGCTGGCCGCTAGGTTGATATAACCCCAACAACACCCAAACTTTTAGAGAAGCAACCATGCGGTGACTCGGTGATCTCTTGGACTCTGTGAGGTGGATTGGATAGAAGGCCAGAGATTCTTTCACTTCCACATGCTTCCAATCTAATCATCAGACCATTATATGTCAGGTCTCCTAGTATCAATTTAATCTCAGATTTTATATCCAAAATCCTTAAAAGGTTTACTTTCCTTTTTCTCCAGGATATGTTTACTCTGGCTACAGCGCCCTTTGGGACAAGATTGGGGTGATTTTTATTCTATGGATTTGTGTTGACATTCTTGAGTTCCTGCAGGAGATTCAACTTCCCTTTTTTTTTTTTTTTGTGGTGGGTTATAATCATGTGCTAAAGGATGCTTTAAGAAAAGACTTATCCAAATGTGAAATGACACTGTTTTTAAGATTGTACATTTTTTTCAGTTATTTTTCCAGATTTGTTAATGAATAATTGACAAGATAGTGCATATATTTAAAGCACACAGCATGAAGATTGGATATATATATGCATTGTGAAATGACTACTATGATCAAATTAACATTCATCACCAAATTAACGCTTTTATTGTATGCCTAGTAAGGTGCTTAAGACCTATTCTTGACGAATTTTAAGTACAGAATATCGTATTATAACTATATTTTACCATTCAGCTTCCCCTTCAATGCCTGTGCCTTGGATTCATAAACAGGAAAATGAATGTGTGACCTCAATTTTATTTTCATAGCAGCAGCTGAGAGAAGCTTTATGCTGGATGGTTCATTTTCTCTTATGTTTGTTGTGTTTTGTTGTGTATTAGTTACAAGCAACACCCTAGAAAACTGTCTATTTTTCTTGTCCCTAGAAATACAATGACCTCTTGATTACTATCAAAAGCTCTGAATGTCAAGGCATCGATTGTCACTCTGATCTTGCTGTCCATAAGGATAACGATAACTATATCCATCTTGGCTCTTGGACATGTAAATGCTGTCACCTGGGGTCTGCAGTTCCGAAGTCTATTTTCCCATACACACTAAGAAACATGGTTCCAAGGTCTGTGTCCCATTATGGACTTGGAAGACGACAGTCATCCCGGAGGCCCTCATTGGAAGCGATGCCCATGCCAGTGCGTCCATTCAGTCCTTTCAAGAAGTCTCCTGATGGTTTTCTGGGTGGCGGAGTCCCTAACTCACGGTCTTCTGCTATTCCTAAGTTTGCTCTTCTGTACAGAAATAGTCTCTGCTCAGGTCACTTTTAAGGAGTTATCTTTATCATTGGATAAAGATCAGAAATGGATTATACCGGTTTGCTTATTCTACTTGGATCTTATTGAGCTTACTGGATGTGTGATTTTATATTTGTCTTGAAAACTGGGATTATTTGAGCTGTTATTTCTTTCAATATTTTTAATGTTTCCCGCCAATCAGCTCCACTCCATGCATGTCTGTTATACTATTTTATAATGTCCCAAGTTACTGATGATTCATTTATTTCAGATTTTTTTTCCTCTCTGTGCTTCATTCTGGATATTTTCCACTGTTTTCTCTTCTGTAAAATCACATATGTTGCTGATCCATCATGTGTATTTTTAATTTAGATATTTTAACTTTATTCCTATTTCATTTGAGTGTTTTCACAACTTTTTGTATCTTTCTAAGTCTCTCAACCATATTCATGCCTCTTACATTTCTGATCATATGAAACACGTTAGTAACTGTTGTTTTGGTGTCTACTAATTCCTATCATTTATGAGTCTTTCTTATTCATTGATTTTCTGCCTATTATGGGTCATATTTTCCTGATTCTTTCAGATTTTGGTGCAGAATGCTGAATTTGACATTACTAAGTGCTAGATTTTCATGTGTTCCTTTAAAGCTTTGTCATGTCACTTAAATCATTTTACTTAGGATCAATTTTGCTCTTTAACAATTTGCTCTCCAACTTTGTAGACTAGAGTCTCAAGAAGCTTTAGCTGGTGCTAATTTAGGTGTCGAAATGGTGACAGTCCCTGAGGAGTGGACCCACACTTTATGTATGACAAGTTCTCTTCTCTTTGGCTGTTGATGTGGAGACATCTCTCTCCTATGACTGTGGCTTCTGGGAATTGTTTGCCCCGCTCAACAATTGTCACTCGCTTCAGTATTTTGCCCTTACAATTCTCAAAGACACCCCTGGGTTCTGTTGGAATCTCTGCAGGTGCTGCTACAGCTTCCAAAGCACTCCGACCACATTGGGCTAATGGCCTATCTTCATTTACCTGTTTCTCTCCTGTTACCAGTGACAATCCTGCACAGTCTGTGAATCAATGTCTGAAATAATGTTCCCTGTTTTCCCCCCGATTGTCTAGCTGTTTACAGTGGGAGGGCAGTTGGTAGTATTTGATTTTCCATGAATGGAACGTCACTCTTGCAGGCATCGTTATTGTTCTCCGAACCCCGGGAGAGCATCATCATAACTGCGTGTCTGCCTTCATGAGCTTTGTGGTCTCTTTCTTCCATACACTGTCAAGGCAACTCTGACATCGCCCCAGTTCTGACTCTAGGACAATATCACGACCAAGCCATCCCAGCCACATAATATCATAAGTTCCAAGGGCTTTGCTCTGACATGAAAATTCGAATCGTGATAAACTCGCTTCTACCCAAGCTTATGTTACACTTTCTTGCTCAATACCCTGAAAATATATTTCACACATGCTCCTCCAGATGCTGACAGATACGTTATCGTTTGAGGCTTATGCTAAGAGAAAGAGAAGATGGACAAGCTTCTGAAAGCATCATTATAGCTTCCTCAAAGCAGGCGGAGCCTGTTAATCTTCAGTAAAGGATAAGGAACTGACCGTTTCTTTAATGCTCTGCAGCTTCAGGGACTGAGGGTCTCATAAACTGTCATGGAAGCCTTCTGAATTACACGGGATGCCCTGAGTTGAGAGCCAGCTTGTTTATTTTCTTCTCTTTTGGGGGGCCTTCTGCATCAATTATAAGCTTAACAACTTCACAATCCTTACAATGACCACTTCCCCACTATTGTTCACGGTCCTGAGTTACAGTATAACTTCCTACTTAGATTTCACCCACACCCCGTCCATTTCTATCACAGTCCCACCATTGAGATCCCACTGATTTGGGGGCTCTTCTAAGTCCACCACTGGAAACAATACGGTCCTTGTTCTCTGACCTGCATATGGTCCAGTCCAAATTCCCGTCTTCCGGATCTTCCTCTAGAGAAACAATTAGTGACAATAATGTCTCCTGGAAAGAGCCTGAGACTAGCTTGAGAGCGGATGTTTATTTGAGAAGCAATCTCAGCGAAGTGAAAGCAGGGAAGTGAAAGAGGGAGGATAAGGAAGCCCATGTCAGGGTGTCTGATCAAGTGGTCATCACCTTCAGCAACTGGATTTGACTGCCTGGATGTTCTGAGGAGGACAGAGGACTGATTTGAGAATTTTCTACCTGAGTGATGAAAGGGAACAGCATTTATTCATGAGCTTCCATCGTCCAAAGAGGGAGGGTCTCTCGAAAGATATCCACCTCACTGTGCTAGTGGCTAGCACTTTCTCCATGCCAGACTGTCTCCTGGGTGCCAGAAAAGACTGAGGAAGGAGTTGTGATGTCAGCTCATGCTTCAGGTTAGGGAGCATTCGAATAACCTGGGAGCAATATGAGGAGCGTTTTACCATAGCTGGGCTGGGACCAGTTGTGAGACAACATGACAGGAGATGGTGCGCGAAGGCACCACAGAGGCCTCGAGTGTGGGATAGAAACTCGCTCTAGGGTTAGGAAGTGAGGATTCCATCACTCTTGGATTTCCAATGACTTCTGTTTATGAAGTATTTCTTGTAATGATCTTAGTCCTGTTGTACATTGGGGGCAACTGAAGCAATGACGATACATAACTTGTCCAAGGACATGCAGTTATTAGTGACAAAGAGCACAGAGACCCTGGTTTGTCTCTCTCTCTCTGAAGACTGTGCCACCCAGGATGGCACGTAGCCCATCTTCGTGGTCCACCTGCTCACTCTGCATGGGGACCTCCTCGGTGGAGACGCTTCAGCCTAGTTACAGTGAA
Organism: Solenodon paradoxus; assembly: GCA_004363575.1. Taxonomy (NCBI): domain Eukaryota; kingdom Metazoa; phylum Chordata; class Mammalia; order Eulipotyphla; family Solenodontidae; genus Solenodon; species Solenodon paradoxus. The sequence continues at coordinate 6,858 of RJWH01007881.1, read as the reverse complement.
AAGAAATATGGAAGCCAGACACTGGAACTGATTATTTTATCAGCAAGTCTGTGGTAAGTCATTAAAGATTTCATGAAAACCTAGGCCTATTTTGAAAGAGTCACACTGTATTTATTCTTTGGGGTTTCATTAGCTTCTGTTGGATAACTGCAGCTATAAACCTATTATACAAGATAAGGTGTGGATAACTACGCTGCATGAGTTTGGACTCATCTTATTTGCTGAAATTTCAGTACCCTAGTACCCTGAGTAGTAGAATTATATTATTTTCAGTTATTAACTTTGTTTAGTACCTATTTCATGCTACACAACAATTTCATTAAGTTATCATTGTTTTGGGTCACTTGTTTGATGGAGGTAAAACAGTTTAAGACTGATAGGTTAAATTTGTTTCTACACTATATGGATTTTTGTTTTGTTTTGATCTGAATTAAAAGACTTCTTATTATGACGCCAGTCCATCTATTATATGTGATAATTGACTGCAAATAAATCAAGAGATAGATCTTTATTATAAAATAACCCTAAACCCTAACCCTAAACCCTAACCCTAACCCTATGGCAGCAGCCCTGTAAATGAATAAAATGTAATTGTAAAATATACTGTCACCCAGATCACAGGTCCTGTTAGAAATCCTCCGTGTGGATGCGGTGGTGGGAGTTTCTGGCACAAGAGTACATTAGTCACTTGGTAAATATGTGACACTGATGAGGACCCCACTCCTGTGTGTGGTTTGAATTATGTAGGGATATGGACCCGACGTTTTCTTTCTTTCGTCCACATTAGACTGAACCGAAGAACGATGCCACAAATGTTGAGTGTGTTCCTGGGAAAATGGGGTAGAGCACTGAGAAGCCATTAGTAGCTTAAAGCAATAGATTTATTAAGATTCTGCTTTTCTGTAACCGGCGTTCCAGAGGCCGGAGACCCCTGAGTGGGCACCACCTCTCAAGTACCCCGTTAGGGACGCAGACACTGCGATGCGCCCCCACAGCCCACGCTGGGCCTCCTGCTCCTCAGGACCTGAGAGTATCCGTTTCCTTCTCATGACGGTCGTACTTGTGTTCGTGACTCTGACCAAGCGTGATTACAAATCCTGATCCCTCATACAGCACAGTCCTGATGGGCAAGCACATCCGCTAAACCACAAGTGGGGATCCGGCTCCCACTGGGATCAGAGATTTCTGGTTTGGGTTTGGTGGGACTAGCTCATGACGAAAGAGACTTGGAGGTGTTTTTAACCTGTCCTAAGAATCAGAGGATCCCAGTGTGTGGGGTTTTCTTGGACAGATTCCTCGACACAGGATTGTGTTACTTCGCAAAAGTTCATTATCTTTAATAATAACATATTCCAAATGATCTTCAGTTTGCTCTTAGCATATGAGGAAGAGTGGTGAGATGACCGAAAAAAATTGAGGCTAATAAGCTACTGATGAGAAGCAATGAGCTCATCTGTAAACTCATTTCTATAAATGACACAGGGTTTTCAGCCTCAGGGTGAGGGAGAGACTGAGTAGACGAGAAACTAGATCCCTGCCAATGGAATCTCATCCTTTTTTTTACTCTACCGTGAAATATTTGGGTTGACTATATTAACATTCTGTGGTTAAAATTCTCAGAACCCCTCTTTGAAAGTCTAGAGTTAATAAAGCCCAAATGATTATTAATATGTTATTATTAAAATAGCAGGACAAACAAAAACTAATAAAAGCTCTTGGTGATTACCATATTCATTAGCATTATTTTCCTAAATGAGCAGTCAGCAGTTAAACCCAGAGAGGTGGCATCCAGGCAGCCCTGCTCTGGAAGGGTGGATCTAAGATGGGCCCCTGGGGCTGAATCTCCAGAAGTTTCCCAGGAAAGTGCTGCGCTTAGAGGTGGAGGGTGCTGACCCTGAGACTCTAGAAGCCCTGAGGAGGGCAGTTGATGAAGGGTGACTGCTGACCCTTCAACTAATTTGAGCAAATAAAACTTAATTAATCCCAGTTCATACCTTTTTGGGAAATCTGAAGTTTCAGAATGCTTCAATTTACCTATTTACCCCAAATCACTTTTTCCTCCAAATTATACTAGAATATGTAGAACAGATCAATGAACCGGGTGACCAGGAGAAGACTCCCAGTCCCTGATGCAGTAAGATGCTGGGGGAACCAATCCAAAGCCTGAAACAACCACTCACTTCAGTTCATGAAACAGCTTTGTTGGATTGGTTTCATTATGGGTGCTCATTCTAGTTATTTAAGAAGAATTGTTGTTCAGATATAGCAAACACACACACACACAGTCACACTCACATTCTCACAGTCACACACAGTCACACATTCACACCCCCCACACACACACCCCCACACACACCATACAAGGCTAAATCCCTTTAAATTAGGTTTGCAGATTTTTTTTTTTAATTCGACTCATTTTGTAAATGAGTTTTCCACCTGATGTAATCCAACCCTTTTGTTCTCTGAAAGTTCTGATGGCTGTTTAGCATTTTAAGAGGGTCACCTCCGGCGGTGGGCCCTCTGAGGGAGAACTGTAAAGCCTCCACCTCAGGAGGTGTGCGGAGAAGGCCTGCAGCTTCCAGAGGAGGCCTCCAGCCTCAGGTAAACCCTGCGCTGCTTAGGCCTTCGTAGTCTTCTCCTAAAACGGTGAGATTGGACCAGATGTCCTCGCTGTCTGCGGGAGCCGATCTCTGCGCTGCCACCTAGTCGCCCGGGCGCTGGGTGGCCCAGGGCGGCCAGAGCGAGGCCTGTGCGGGTGAGGCATCGGCTGCCGCCCAGGCCTGTCCGCAGCTGCTGGCAAAGCTGAAAGGCCAGCGTGGCAAACTCCGAGTTTTCCAGAAAAGCCTTGTTTTGTTCTTGCGTCTCCCCCTGGGCCCCTCTCTTCCCTGCTCTGAGTCCAGGGCTGTTCCCTGGCTGGGCCTGACTCTACTGGTGGAGACGGGGCGTCGGGAAGACAGGAGGAGCCCTGCCGGGCCCCTGTCCCCTTCTCCCCGGCCTGGGCGGTGCTGCCAGCAGCTGAGACTTCTCTGTAAGGTCCCAGCCTTTGTGACCCTCTGGTTCCGGTTTAACTGGGAGACTTTTCTTCCCTCTCAGCCCCTCCGCGCAGCCTGGCTCCCATCCGCCTCTCTCTCCAGCCTAAAGGAAGGGGATGGGCAGATGTGATTGATGGTGACGCCCCGGTTCCCTCCGTGTTTCAAAAGCTTATTGTCATAGCGCTTCCTCCGAGGTCAGACTGACGGGGTAAGCTGCACAGAGGTGTTCTTGTCTGAGATCTTCTAAGTGCTGGCGTGTTACTTGCGTTTTCAAGGGCAGCAGAGCAAATTGCATCCCAGTGACCGTCATGGCGCCCGGAAGCCCTCCATCCCTTTGGGTTCTCGGTGGAGCAGCGATCCAGCAGGGCAGGCGGACTGGCAGAGACGAGCCATCCGCTTAATCACCTGCGTGTAGCGTGGGGAGCTACAAGCGCTCGGTGGGTTCCCCTAGAATCAGGGAGAGATGGGTTGAAATCTTACACCCGGGAAGGAGGTAAGGGGGCCTGGGCGTCTGGGAGAGAGGAGGGAAGCTTCTCCCGACTTCGTTACCCTAAAAATAAGATGAGTTTCTTCAAAGAGAGGGCCTGCTTTCAAGACTTTTCTCCCGAATTGTGACTTCCCAGGCTCTTGTTCTGGGCAGTGAGAGGGCAGATGCCTTTCCTGCAGAGGAGAGAGGCAGAGGCTTAGGGACTGGTGATCAGTGATGCGGGTGAGGATGAGCTGAGACACCCCGATGAGACTCCGGGTCCCTCCAGAGGGAATCCGTGCAGAGAGCCGTTTGGTCAGGCGCACACGCGCGTTGATGACGGGCGGAAACAGCGGGTGTAAGCGCCCTGCGGCCGGGAGGTTCCCTCCAGGGAAGACCAGTGTGTGGTGACCTGAGGGGCCTGCTGTCACTCAGGCAGATGACACTGGAGCCTACAGGAGGGACGGGAGGGGCTTTCCCTCGTGGGCGGGGCTTCCCTCGTGGGCGGGGCCTCCTTCGTGGGCGGGGCTTCCCTTCGTGGGCGGGGCTTCCCTTCGTGGGCGCGTCCAGGCCGCCTGGTGCCGGTGTCGGGGTTGTGCCCTACAGCACGTTGCTAAGGTGGGGTCCTTGCTGTCGGAAGCCTCAGGCTTGGCCTGTTGGTTTTCTTCCCGTACATCTGCATCCTGCCCTGGAGATTTTAAACTAAACCGTCCCAGCATCAATCAGTTGGTCAGGGCGGGAAGGGCATGAGTATTAGGTAAACGGCAAAATTTGCTCCTTTGCCTCTGGGGCCGTCATGCTCGCTTGTCTGCACACCAGGCCAGGCCATGGGCCGGAGACCAGCTCCAAGCGGTCGGGGGCGGTGAGTTTGAGCCCCTCACAACCCCATCACAGCTGCTCCAGGGAGCCCTTCCCCGCTGCAGGAGGTGCTGCCTTTTCAGAGAGACAGCTGCCTCCTTAGGTCTCCTTCCCAGACTGCTGGCCGGACAGTGCCGGCCATCGGGCCAGCAAAGGGAGGGAGTGGGGCAGCCAGCGTGCTGATCCCGGGGAGGGCAGGCCCCAGCGCCTGTCCTGACCCACCGCCTGTCCTGACCCCACCGCCTGTCCTGGCCCCACCGCCTGTCCAGACCCACCGCTGCGGCTCATCCCACTCCCTTCTGTCCCTTGCTCCGGATGACAGGGACAATTATCCCCGGACTCCAGGAGGACCCTCCAGCCTGGGCAGCCTAATCTTCGTTCTTAGAACATTTCCTTGAGAAAGACCTTTTGTATTTCAAAAACACTGAGCTGAAAATAACTAGCTTTGAGGCTTAAAGAAAAAGTCACATAATTTTTTCTCCTGTACCCAGATTTCTTCAAAGTGCAGAAGCAGCCAGTCATAGGCTGTGAACGTTCAAAGGAACTCATGTTATTCCCACTTTGGAAAGAGGCTCAGAGAATGAAGAGGCTTGTTTGGGTCAGGCAGGCAGTTTGGTGGCTGAGTCAGAAGTAGAATTCACATCCCTTTATTGCCTTGTTAGTACCTGAATGCTCTTACAACCAACACTGACCACACATACACACATACAATCAAACTGGAAACATATCTAGAATTGCAGATATATAGATATATAGGTTGGTCAAGCGGAACCTGACTTGCTACCGTTGATGAGAAGATATTTCTTTGTCCTGTTTGTCATTGAGGGCGGTGAAGTGGCCTGGACAGAATCAGACAGCGGGTGTGCGCAGATCCCTGACCGTCGCCCTAGGGAGGGTGCTGTCTGCTGTTGGGTGTTTGACGCTGTGCAGCGGGGTTGCGGGGAAGAGCCCTGCTGAGCCGTCTGCAGCTTCCAGAGTCAGTGAGAGAAAGCTTTCTCTGAGGACATCTCCCTGCAAAGAGGAGTCACAGTGAACCAGAATGGGATGGGCCTTATTTGTCCAGCCTTCCCAGGCTCGGGTGCAGCTCCGCTCGTCCCTGGGTAGCTGCTCCTGCAGGTGCAGAGCCGGCTGCACCACAGCGGCTGGTCCACCAAGGCACGCGACTGTCTGGGACCCAGCCTCCCTCGACCATTTCTCAGTGGCGCTGAGCGTGCATTTGTGGACCGTGTCGCGTGTTCAGTTTTCATCACTTATCTTGAAGTGAGAAAGCACCTGCAGATCAATCATGTTTTAGAGATAAAGACACACTTGACTGTTGGGTGGGGAGCCGCCAAAGGTTTTCAAAGTACGAGCCCAGGGGCGCCCCTGTGACTCAGGCGGCCGAGACCTGGTGCGCGGATGACACACGGCCCAAGGGCCCGTTCCAGACTCAGAGCCGGGGTGAGGAAGCAAAATGAACAATTGAAATCAGTAAAGAAGTTTCTCCCTCCTCTCCCTTCCTTTCATACTCTCTTAAAAAACAAAAAAAGTCCATGTCAAAGCTATCAACCTGATACAAAGCCACTAACAACGCGACTCCCTGATAACGCGAGCTTTTTCCCTCCCACCCCTGACTTAGGCTGTGGCCAGTCTGCACTCATCATTCAGCAAACGCGTGGGACCCTCGTCAAGGACAAGGGACTGTGAGTCAGGACAGTCAGTCAGATGGGCGTCTGCCTCCCCGCTGGCGGCTGGCGACACTCTTGCCTGAACACTCCTTGGGTTTTCTCGGGCTTTGATCTATGATCTCCTGTTTTCTGGCCACCATGTCTTCCCCTCATCTTCTCACGAGAAGACCATGTACCCCGCAGGCCTTCTCCTCTGACGTCGCCATCCATCTCCCGCGCCCCACGGCTCTAAGTGCTTACCATGTGGCATCCTGTATTCCAGCCAGGTTTTCTAAAGGAGCCTCCCTCTGCCCTCTTTGGAGACAGACTAGCTAGGCATTCAGATGAGTCACCCCCCTCAGTCATAAACTGCTCATGCCCGGGGGTCAGATCTTGGGGCTCATGACTGCCTGCAGCTGCATCTGGGAGACTCGCTGGCTATGAGTCTCCCCAGCCACACCCTCTTAGTGACTGATGCTTCTCTCCAAAAGCCTGCAAAAGGTGCAGGATGCGTAGAGCAGCTTTAAGAGAAGTCAGCCTGTGGGGGTGCCCCTGTTGAGTGACTCTTTCGCAGAGGAATATGGGGTTAGCGGAAAACTCATTTGGAGCATGTTCAGTGGTCAATCAGTGTATAAGACACTAAGTGTGTGTAAATGCTACACTTCTAGCCTTCACCACAAAATGGACCTGTTTACTCAACTTTTCCTCCTTTCCCCTTCCCTGCTGGTAACCACTAATTTGTTCCTAGAGACGAGGTCTATTTTGGTTTGATTGAGGTCACTTATTTTTATTTATTTACTGGTTTTTCTACATACCATGCAGGGGGATTCATATGATATTTTTCTTCTTCTGACTT
>RJWH01007880.1:0-35871 GCA_004363575.1 Solenodon paradoxus | reverse complement strand
GCCATTGGAAGGAAGAGGCAGCTGGAAAAGCCTTTCGAGACAGACGGAGGGATAACAGGAAAGGAGAGACGAGCCTGGAGTGGAGCAGAGAGTGACAAGCGCTGAGCTAGCAGCTCACCCAGCGGCCTGTCATTTAAATCCCTCAGGAAGACATGCGGGCTGCATTTTCTACAAGGGCTCTATGCACCCTTTGCTTCTCAGGGACAAGCACGTAGTAGGAAGCTCCGTGTGTGTTTGACAGAATACACAGAACAACCAAACAACTGGTTTCTTCATGAGACCAAAAGGTTCCCAGCGAAGTTTATCAAATACTGTTTTGTTTTTTCAGAATCATCACAATAAAAATGATAGCTGCACTCTTCTGCAGCGGTGTTGGGAGGGAATTTTTTCCCTAGACAAAATAAAGCCATATAATAAAGAAAAACTAGAAATCTCATTAACGGAAATTATTTGTTTTCTTAATAAAATAGATACAGTGCAAGTTGAGATATAAGGCAGCAATTAAATCGGGGTCGTGTTGTAGTTGGTCTCGGTAAGCTCTCCCAGACCACTGACCTTGCTGAACAAGAAAAGCTAGGGCAGAGTTGCAGCCCCCGCCTCTACATGGCACAGTCACTGGCAGCTGCCCTCGGCTCCTGGGAGTCCAGCCCCGGCAGAAGCTGGCGGCAGTGAGCCGGGAACTGCCGGCGTGGACAAAGCAAGCAGGTTTATGCACCGACATGCCTGCAGCGATTAGAAAGCTTCTGGGAAAGAGTCTGGGAAAGGCGCATGTTTTCAAACGAACTGCACACCCTTCAAATTGAAGACAGAGTAAGTCTTGACATTTTCTCTTGGGTCTGGACTTCCCAAAAGAACATTGCCTAGTAAATCCCAGGAAAGCTGCAAGCAGTAAGCATACATTTGGAAAATATTAAATCACTGCACCCATTTGTTCTTCACCTTTCAAAGCACACTTTAATACAACAACAGTATCTTCTGGGTCCACATAAAGGCCAAGGACCCGGGGACCCGGGTTCACAACACAGGGCCAGAAGGAACAACCAAAAATAAACAAATACATTTTTCAAAAAGTGCTTCATCTTCTTCCTTCCCTCTCTTTAAAAATATATATCTTTTATTCTTATCATAAAAGATGTTCACTTAAATCATTTGAAAAACACCGAACAGAAAGAGAAAATACAATTTCCAAGTTCCATCACCAAAGACATCTATCATTAATTTTGTTGTATTTCACATACATATATGGAATACACCTATATATGTATTTATATTTTTTAATTAGGTTCATTGTATGTAATAAAATTTTTAAATACATGTAGTGACAGCTCTCAATTTGCCATTATCATTAGAGTTGGACAATCATGAATAATATCAAAATTATAAACACTAAACCATCATTTTAGTTTTCTTTTTTAATTTCATCCCTCTCCCCTACTTTCATGAAACCACTTTGCATGAATTTTTTTGACCTAAATAGACTGATTAAAATTCAACAACCTTTTCCTTCTGTGCCCATCTTTCTAAAAACTGTTAATGAACACTGAACTGGTCAATAAGCATGTGAGAACAGAGAAAAGGGAAGGAGTCCAAATTGATGGAGATGATAACTAGCTATAGATAAAAACTGATTGCGCATTCACTTTCCCCTGAATTCCCAGCAAAGGGCAATTACCAAGCATTAAGTGAGAGGAGCCCCATGTTGATTCTTTTTATTTTTTAATTTTTTTGTCTCAGATCATCTGTTGAGCTGTTAGAGATCACTTTCTGGGAGTCACTTGTAATCAGTGCATAGAAGGAAGAAGGCCCCTAACTAACATATATGCCGCTGAATTTGGTGAAAGCTCGAAAAAGTCCCCTCTAAAATAAGTCACTAAAAGCTAGTATGTAAAGGGTACGTGCTGCCCCAACAGATAACTCATCTAAAAGATAACTAAAAACACTAATAACTGCTTAAGATAATTAAAGATACTGATTGCTGGTGGAAGAGAGCGATTTGCTACATCTCATAGAGGAGCCTGGTTTTTTCCTAAAATAAAATCTAAAATATACCTTTTGGGAGATAAACACAGTGCTGGAAACCAACCTCTCTGAAAAGAGGACGTGTGTAAAGACAGAACGGTGATCACTGACAAGGGTGGGAAGAGAACTGCAATGAAGCTAACACGTGCTGTATAACCCGCGCACATTTAGGTTAGGTGCTTTATATCATTTAAACTTCAAATAACTCCATAGAACTCATTTTAGTCTTTCTCCTTTACAGACGTAGAAACCGAAGCTCAGAGCAATCAGGTAACAGGCGGCTTAGTAGGTAGAAGAACCAGCATTCTAACCCATGACTGCCTTATTCCAAAGTACTGGACAGTTAAGTATTTCCAGCAAGAGAATGCCCCAATTCTGTTAACATGCCATGGTTTTACAGACTGAAACACTTTTACAAACAGCTACAAAACTTCATAGAATAATTCTACCAGTCCATTGAACTCCTACTTCTTATCAAGCAAACATGTGATATCGCCTCCTGATCAAGCATCACTGATATAAATTCCAGTTGATTCTTGCACAACCTGGGGGTTCGGGCACTAAACCCCTAGCAGGAAAATCCCAGCATAACTTACAGTAGGTCCTGTCTTTTCACAGGCTCTGCATCCGCATAGTCAACCAATCAACATGTGAACGCTCGTGTGGACCCTAAGCATTCAAATCCCTGCTGTTTAAGGGACAGTTGTACAGGAAGAAATATACTGCCAGAGACAGTTCTCCATGAAAACTGAAAAGCAGGCAACTTATGACTTGGGTTACTGCAGGAGACCCTGAATTTGCTGCCCAGCAACTGTTTATCTGCCCTGCCTTTATCCTTTCTAATTGGAACCTCTGCAGCCCTCCTCTGCATGGTCATATGCTTCATTAAATCAAACATGAAAATCCCATTCCTCTAACCAGGGAGTATTTTAGGAACAGTCCTTCCTGTAAGACAGCTCTGACCAAAAAAGAGAGGGGAAGTATGTTAAGAAGCTAAAGAGAAAAGTTTCATCATTCTTCACCTTTCCTGCATGGGTCCGGGTCCCCGAACCCCGGGTCACTGTTTCCATAGTCTGTGGCTTGCCACAGTGTGGGGTCATCACTGTTAATGAGAAGCATCCTGACTAGGAACCCTTAAAACATAATTTCAGGTCTGGGGCAGAGAATCTACAAGGCAATCCTTAGACATCTCGCTTTGTTAGAAAGCAAAGGAGCTTTCAAAGATGAATGGGGTCATGTCGAAAGGACACAACAGCCTCCAGAACAGGTCTCCCTTTGACCAAATATAGGACAATTTGAATATCAAAAGAATAAAGACTATAATTGATCAAAATCTTTTGAATACATAAAAATCCATAAACTCTAAATGATAATAATAACAACAAATATATATATATATATATATATAAAAGGAAAAGTACAGGCAGGAATGAAGGTGAGTAAGCAGGAAGAGAGAGAAGAAGCATCTTTTTTCTTATTTGTTTACTTAGTTGTTCATATTGGTCTCTCCCCTAGCCAGACCCAGGACTCAAACCCAGGGGCATGTGGCTTGCTCCTCTGAGGGACATTGACCTTACCAGTACTCCACCTCAAAATAATATTAAAAGAGAAAGTCAAAGCAAATAGCTGTCATCATTGCACCAAAGCATTATGCTGAAAATTGGTAATTGAAAGTTAACATATAACCATTTATGCTGCATTGCCAGTACTACTGGGTAACCTAAAAAAAGAGTCCTAGTTGATTTGCCTTTTTCCAAAGAGGTTAAATTAATAAATATTATTATATAAAAGATTATGAAATAATTTCTACACAACGATCTTCAGTGGAAGCTAAAGCCATTAGGTAAAAAGATTAATGGGGAAATGGACTGTTATATCCAGAGCCAGAGTATCAAGTCCCAAGTTATATACTAGTTGCAAGGAAAATGCTAGTATAAAATACTATTTATAAAGAAGAGATCAGGTTGAAATTTCCTTATTTTAGCATCACTAAAAATGGGGCCATCAGACTCAATATGAACATGACTCAGTATAGTGCAATAAGGACACAACATCATCTAGGAAATATTCCTTCTAAAAATGTTTAATCTGCATCTATACAATTCTGTAGATCTAATATCCAGTGTGCAGTATATATGGAAGACAGAAAAATACTTCAAGGACACAATAAATGAAACATGAATTTCAGCCATTCTATAGGGTAACAGGACTGGGGCCTTCGACAGTTCAATCTTATGGAAATAAAAGGAGGGAGGTTCTGGAATGTTCTAGAATCAAGATTAAAAGAGACTCGGGAGTTATAACAATAATAAGGAATGTATGATCCTTGATTAGACTTTGGTTTGATTAAATCAATCATAAAAGATTTTTTTGAAATTTGTGAAATTTGAAGATAAATGAGAATAGAAATGATATTAAAGAATAGTAATTAAATTTTAAATATGATAATACTATGATTAGCTAGGGAAATAACCTTGCTCTTTAAAGATGTATTCTATAAAAATTTCATGGTGTTGGTAGTAATTTGTTAAGCCTGTGCCTGGGGTGCAGTCCACATACAGCCCAAGACCCAGGTTTACGTCCTAGAGTGGGGTGGGGGGCAACTAAAAATGAACAACTAAGGAAATAAAATTCTTCTCTCTTCCTGCCACCTTCCTGCCTTAATTCCTCTAAAAAAAGGTATTCATAAAAAAAATAAATGGAGTAAATAAGTGAAAATGTTAAAAATGCTTCTACATGGTGGATACAGAAAATGTTTATATTGGTTCTAGTTTTATGAGCAACTGAGTTTTAAACAACCACCCCCAAAAATAATGAAGAGTCTTTCTTTTGCATATGATATAGTTGTGTCTGCACAAGATCCTAGAAACTGAGGCAGCCATTTTGATACCACCAGGAGAGCAACCCTGAAGGGAAAAGCTGGTGTGCTGGTGAAAGACAAGCAGGAAAATGGAAAACTTGCATTCCTGATAACATTGCTAAGCTACTGAATTACCCAACCCTGGGCACCTATACCATGGTGAGCAAGCTAGATTTCTCTGTGAAAGTGGTACTTACACAGAGACCTAAAGGAAGTGAGGGAATGAGCTATGCAAGTATCTGTGGGAAGAGCATTCAAAAAAGCAAAAACAGGGTATGCACAAGCTTATTTTTAATGACAAGTAGGAATTTCCGGCTATTAGTAACAGACTATAAGTCAAAATGGAATAAATAGAGGATAATCAAACAAGGCTTCTCTGATACCAAAAGGATCAATAAGGTTGACATTAACTATAGACGGTTAAAACAGTCATATCTATAGTCAGTCTTTAAACATAAAAAGTAATAAAGACTTATAGAATTGTTCAGTATCTCAAAAATGACTGAGATTCCATTTACTTAAAACTGTACTATGTCACTAAATGGATAAAGTACTATAAATTATACTTGTATAACATTAAAGAAATTAAAATGTAATGGTTATAACCCACTAGTTCTAAGTAATGAGGTAAAAATTGGCTTGAATTTTAGAATATTTTAAAAAATATCCAGTTGTAGCTCTTTCTCAAAAAACAATAAATCAATTAGACTAATAAATGTTTCTTAATAAAGACACCAGGAAACTTGCTTTTAATAACTAGCTGAGAACTATATTTGAATTAGCATATAATTTTTTGACTTCAAAAGTGCCAGAAGAAATTTAGAAAGTTTACTCTTGGAAACAGTTCACTTGGTTAATAGATTTAGACAATTAGTTCACTATGGGGATTCAGTTTATGATAAAAGTGACACTGTAGATGGTGACTTCTTCCACGTTTTAACTGCATTTGGACAACTAAACATACAAGAAAAATACAAACTTGAATTTCTACCTCGCACTTTATGACAAAATAAGTTACTCATGAAACAAAAGTATAAATGTAGAAAACAGATTCTAGAATGAAGATCCCTTTCATTTTGGTGTAGGTCTTTCTAAACGGTATAAAATCCAGAGGCCATACGGTAAAAATTAGCAAAACTGACAATAAAAATAATAAAATATCTCGGAAACAAGTTATTATAATCAAATAAATTCAAAATATTATCAACAATTATGGGAAAATATTTATTTAAATGATAAGGAAGTGGTGTTTTCTAATTAATTAACACATACTAAAAAGGTCAATGGTCCTATGGAAAAATAGGCAGAGAATGAATAGAGAGTTAAAGAAAAAGGGAATATAATTACCTAGATAGTAAAATGCTTTACCTCAGTATAAATAAATATATTTATAAGTATAAATGAAACATCACTATGATTACATTTAATCCCTATTAGATCTGAAAAATTAAAAGCCATATGAAATCCAATACTGTTTTTCTGATTCCAGAATAGAGTACATTTACTTTTCCTAATTCTTCCCACTTAATATAGCTAAACACTCTGGACATTACATGTAAAAGAAATACAAGTTTCTGAAATGTGATGAAAAGAAATCAAACTAGTTAGTTACTTCAAGACCCAAGAACTGCCTAGCAGTAAATTCTCTGGGGTTTCTTTTTGCTTACTCAGTGTTAGAGCCAGTAATGCCAACAGGCACAAACAAAAAGGCAAGTCAGTAAGTGGGAGAAGATACTTGCACAACATACATGAAAAACAAGTTTACTCTCCAAAATCTATAAATAGCTCATGTACCCCCAACAACGAAAGAACAAGTGACTCACTCAAAAAAATGAGAAGAAAAGCTAAACAGACACCTTTCTAGAGAAGACACACAGAAGGCCTACAAATACATAAAAATTTACATCACTCACCATCAGAGAAATGCAAATAAAAACTACAATGAGATATCATATCAGTGAGAGCGCCTATACTATGTCAAAAAGACTGAAAACAACAAGTGCTGGAAAGGGCATGGAGAAAAAGGAACTCTCCCACGCTGCTGATGGCAATGTAAATTGGTACGATCTCTTTGGAAAATTGTATGGAGACCTCAAAAACATAAATATGCATCTGCCATTGATCCAGCAATCCCACTTTAGAGAACAAAAACTAACTGTAGTCAGGAAAAATATGTGCACCCCTATGTTCATAACAGCACAATTCACAATACTGAAGACATAGAAACAACCTGAATGCTTGCTGACAGAAGACTGGATAAAGAAATTGTGGTAGATATAATCAATGAAATTCTACGTAGTTATTTAAAAAATTGTCTTCTGTAACAACATGTATGGAACTGAAAGGGATCATGTAAAGTGAAATAAGCCAGAAAGAAAAAAAAGTACAGGATAGTTTCACTTGTGTGTGGAATATAAAGAAATACAACAAATGAACTGACTAAACAACAAAATTTATAGGATGAAGTCTGTGGTTACCAGAGAGGTGGGAAGGAGAAGTGAACATGGGAAGGAAAGAGTTAATACAGCAGTCATGATGGGCACTGGAACTCTATCTAGTGGCAGGGAAACAACAGCTTTAAATGACCATTTGGAACAGACTGGTCTAATAAACATACCGAACATTTCATCCAACAATGAGAGAATTCACTTTCTTCTCAGGTGCACATGAAACATTCTCAAGGATAGATCACATGTTGGAACATAAAACATGTCTCAACGAATTTACAAAGATAGATATGATACCAAACATATTCTCTCTGTAATCTGGTGGAGGGCAGGATGTGTTGACATATATTTAATGACAAATATTTAATGGGGAACCTGCACATAGGGTTTTATTAATCTGTCAAACGAAGTTACCTCAATAAATATTAAAAGGTAAAAAAAAACATGTAGCAATATAACAAGATAAATGATAAAATCTTTTTTAAACCTGCAAAAACTGTCTACACTCTTTAGCCAAAGAAGCAGCAAAAGGGCAATCTGGCAAGACATAAAACTTTTAGACAACAACGACCCAAATGTAGCCAGACACTACAAAAAAATTGTCACCCCTTTACCACCCCAATCAGCAAAGGCTCAAAGGGGAGCTTAGATTTTGATGCTTGCCCATCAGTAACACAGTATTCTTTTCCCCACCTGGGTGACAGCAGAGAAGTCTGAGTGACGAGCTAGAGCGTTCGTCAGCACTGGATTATAATGAGCCCTACCCACGCCTGTGGTGTCAATGGGGGACTACAGGGGGCGCACTAATGAAGTCCCAGCCAGGGTGTGTCAGTGGAAGCTTAATGGGAAGACTAAACTCTCACCCCCGCCCCACCGGCCCCCACCCCCAACCCCTGTCCAAAAGTAAAGAGGTACCTCTCTCCCAGAGCGTGATGAAAGAGGCCACATGGGGAGCCTGGACCTTATCCGCACCTGTCAATAATGAGAAGTAGATCCAGAACTCATGTAGACCCCTCCAAACGTTCATGACACAATTGAAAATCACTTGCCATATCAAGAACAAGGAAAATCACCTTGAGTAAGATAACAGACAGATACCAACACTGAATGACAGAGATGTTAGAGTTATGTAAGAAGCATTTTAAAGTAGTCATTATAAAAATGCAATTAAGAACACATTGGAAACATGATAAAAAGAGAATGTCTCAGCAATGATCTAAGAACTATCATATGAGGAAGAGCTGAAGATAAATCTTCAAATGAAAAATACAATAATCTAGAAGAAACAGCTCACCAGATGGATTAAAAAAAAGAGTGGACATGACGGAAGAGTTAGTGAGCTTGAAGACAGAACAATGGATACTTCCTCAACTGAACAAAGAGAGAAAATGGGACAGGGGGTGATGAACAGAACTCAGGAACATGTGGGACTATGAAAAAAGACCTAATATTTGGTCAATGGAATCCCAGAAGGAGTAGAGAAAGAAGGTGGGGTAGAGAAAATATTCTAAGAAATAATAGCAGAAAGTTTCCCAAATTTAGGGAAATAAATATATACTCAGATTCAAGAATCCAAGTGAATCTTAGTATAAGCCTAAATAAATCATGCATGACACATCACACCCAAACACCTGAAAACTAAAGAGAGGGGGAAAAAACTGAAAATAGCAAGAAGGAAACAACACTCATAAGAGAAAAATAATTTAAAAGCTACAATATTTATCATCAGAAATGATGGAGTGGGAGGAGGTGTTGGTATGACTACAAAGAGGTAGAATGAGAAAGATCTTTGTGGTCATAGAAAAGTTTTATATCTGATTACAGTGGTGGTTACATGAATCTACATATGTAATAAAAGGCACAGAAACTATACACATATTTTGAAACCATGAATTTCCCATCTTTGATATTTTAACATAGTTATGAAGGGATAAACAATAAGAGAAAAAGGCAGAGGGTATTTAGATCCTTTCTTAATATTTTTCTTTATAATTGTTATATAGTCTTTATGAATTGACACTTTATCATGATAAAACATCTTCTTTGTCTTTATTAATAATTTTGTCATACAGTCTATTTTGTCAGATAATAGTATAACCTCTATACTAATATTAATTAGTATGGCAAATCTATACTTATTTTTAATAACAAAAATATTAGAGTATATTGTGGCGCTTCGACCATATGTAGAAGTAAAATATATGACTATAATAGTACAAAGGATATGATAGGAATAAATGGGATTATATGGCTGTGTAAGATTCTTATAGTATATATGAAGTGGTATAATATTAACTCAAGGTAGACTACAATCAGTTAAAGTTACATATAGAAACCCAAGAGTACACACTTTAAAAAACAATAATAAGAGGTACCGTTTAAAAGTCAATACAGGTGCACCCTGGTGCCTTAGTACCTAACTCTACAGTAGCCAGCTGGTGCAGTCCACATACATCTCAAGGACCTAGGTTTATGCTCTGGGGCCCGAACGAACCACCAAGATGAACAACTAAATGAAATAAATAAATGCTTTTTAAAAAGTCAATAGAATTGAATAAAATACTAAAAGAAAGTGAAACAATCCAATTAATTCAGAGAAGACAGGAAAAGAGAAACAAAGAACAGAAGAAACAAAAAGACAAACATGAAGACAGTAAACTTAAATCCAACCATTTGAAAAACACATCGATAAAAATGAACTCAGCACTCTAATTAAAGGACAGAGGTTGTCAGACTAGGATTTTTTAAGCAAGATCAAATATATGGTATTTATAAGAGACATCTTTAAATAGAAGACAAAAATAGTATACAAGTAAGGGATAGGAAAAGACCATACAAAACTCTTATATTAAAATCAGACAAAGTGGCTTTTAAGATGAGTTTTACTAAAGATTAAAATAGTCATTCCACAATGATAAAAAGGACATCTATTAAAGGGATAGAATCTCCAATCACTACAAGTCTAATAATAGCTTCAAAATTTATAAAGCAAAAATTGATCAAACTAAAAGGAGAAAGAGACCACTCAACAACGTTTTAATTTTAACATTTTCTTTCTCTCATCTCTCATGTTCTCCACTCCCCCTCCTTTTTTCCTCCCCTATTTCTCCCATCTCTCCCTCTTCTATAATTGAAAGAATGAAAAAATAAGTTAATGCATAATAGACTTGAACAATGCTATCAATCAACCTGACCTAAGTAACATTCATAAAGCATTCAACAAATGCAGAAAAACAATTCAAGTGCACAGGTAACAGTCACCAAGCTATGCTGTGTTATATATCAAGTCTCAGTACATCTAAAAACATAGAAATCAAACACAATTTATTTTCTGGTCACAACAGAATTAAAAATTCAATAATCAATAGATTCTAGAGATCCTGCAAATTTTTGGAAATTAAATCATATCTTTTAAAGAAGTCACAGGTCAAAGAAGAAATCACACGCAAAAAGAAAGTATTTAACTGTAGGATAATAAAAATACAACATACCAAAATTCGCAGGATTTATTTTAAGCAGTTTCTAGATGGAAGATTACAGCTATAAAATGCTTATACAGGGGTGAGGTGAAACTTCAGGAGCTAGAATTAAAAAGGAACAAAATCCAAAGTAAGTGAAGACAAACTAATAAAAATAAAAGGAGAAACTGATTAAATAGAAAAGCAGAAGCTAAAACTGGGCTGTCTATAAACAATGAAATTGGTAAGGCTCTAGCTGAGCTGACAAAGAAAAACCCAGAAAACATAAATTACCAGTATCAGGAATGGAAGTGAGGATATCATTACAGATAGTACAAGGATAAAACATACAATAAGGGACTATTTGGACAACTTTATGCCAATAAATCGGATAATATAGACAAAATGAACAAAATCCCTTGAATAACAAAATTTATTCATAAAAAACTAAGAAATTGAAAATCTGAACTGCTGTCTGTCTTTGAAAGGAATTATAAACTTTCCTAAAAAGTGTCCCACAAACTTTCCTACAAAGAAACATGAAGGGAAGGTTGACTTCACCTGTGGATCCTCCGCGTCATTTAAGAAAGAATTATAGCGATCTCACATGACAGCTTTCAGAAAACCCAGGAAGGAGAAGCACTTTTGGTGTACCCTAGTGATCGGTGGCTGAGCAGTTGGCTGGGACAAGGACTATGTAAAGCCCAAGTACCCAGGTGTCCAGATGTGGAGGAGGGTGGACCACAAAATGAAACAAACAAATAAATAAATAATGCTTCTTTCCCCTGTCCCTTCCTTTCACCATGACTAGCTACCTTCATTCCTGTCTGCCCTGCTTCTTCCTTAAAAAAACAAAAAAGAAAGAAACACATTCCAGTGCAATCTAGAAGGCCAGAGTAAATTTTTCGATTTGTAATGAAAAACCGCACATTTCTGAGAGCCCAAGTTGTGACGTACAGATGTAGAATGATCTGCAGCTGAGTTTTTCACCTTTGGATGAAGACAGTCTTCAGAAAGAAAGCTAAGAGATGGGGGAAGTCTGCAGAGTATTCGAGTTTTTTTTGGAAGCCCATCTCTATCATATCCTTCCATCATCCTTTCCTGGAATTCCATCAGCTATCAGGTACACCTTAAGTTCTAACTTCTGAAGCAAGTTTAAGATGCTTTAAAAGTTCTGTCCCTTGCACCCAAAGGTATCCTAACACTCATAGAAAGAAAACGGAAATTTTCACAAAATTGTGTAAGGTAATCATTAAATAATCTACCCCCAAAGTTGAACAGCTACTTCAAGGATTTTACTAAAGATAAAAACCTTGTGGAAAGCAAGATTAATTAGTTCTCAAGTGCAAATTTAATAAAGGCCCCCTTGATGCCAACTTCCTAGTCTTTTTCTAGTTACTAAAAAGCTATTGTGATTTAAAAAAAAAAAAAAAAAAAGGGCCGGACTGAGGCGGAAAGACATATAAAACCTTTTAAGGAGAATATGGAATTTATAAAGAGAAATTAGGCTTCACTCGACTTTATCAAAGGGGAGACTGACATATGCCTGTTTTTGAAACTAAAATGATGGGAGAGACAAAATAATTGTCTTTCACGTTGGTAGATTCTGAAAGAAGGGGCCTCTGAATTGTTGAGAGATGGTGCCATGGTATGAGATCAGGTAGAAAGTGGTGAAGGATATTCCATCAAAGGTCCCAGGTGTCAAAAGATAGACATTACAATCTGCCAGTGCTGACAGAGCTGGAGACGTGAGGGAGAGAAGAAACATGAGTCTACTGCACGCTGTGAGCCAGTGCGGCATGGGGCGAAGAAAAGGACCTGAGAAAAGAGGCCCGAGATCACCAGTCAGGAGATCTATTCGGATTTCCCCAGAAACCACCAAACCTAGGAGAGGCTCTTAGGACTGACCTCCGCCAGCAGGCCTGTGAACACACCGTCAGCTCGTGCCACACCTGCAAACGACAGATGTCCTGGGGTGACGCACAGAAAGGAAGACCACCCTTCCCACTACCACAGGTGGTGCTGCTCATGTACTGGAAAAGAACTGTGACTACAATACAGAAGACAGTCAATTTGTCATAGGAAATCAAATCAGAAAACATGTTTTTCCCTCTCCCCAAGTCTAAGTCCAGCATCAGAGGGGTAAAAAGGCAGGAATGTGCATTTCTGTATTCATTATTTATTTGGAAAACAAATGTTATTTTAAGAATGAAACCATATCCAAATACTCAAAGTTCTCAACTGCTTTCATACTATTCATCTCCTCATTCCCATAGAGAAAACACTGTACTCAAAAGAGTATTCATTGGAATAAACCAAAGGAGCATTCTCCTTCTGTCTTATATGGTTCCCAAAAGAGTAAAATTCTTTGGTATCAGGAATTACATATTATAAACAATAAACCAGGGGGTTATGCTTAGTGAGAGAAGCCAGGAAGAGAAAGACATCATATGATTTCACACAAATGTGGTTAAAAAAAAGTAAACAAATGAACTTAAACAAAAATAGAACTTTAGTCAATAAAATTAAATTAGTGGTTCAGGAAGGGCAGTGGGAGGACGACAGGCAATCTGAGTATGTGGATCAGTTGGTGAAGGAAGAACTGGAGTGGTGGTCCAGAATTTAATTTACATATGCAAACACTGATTTGCAATGACCTCCCCTCAAAACTATATCATGTTTTGATGCAATGTTCCTTCAGTGAAAAGTTTTAGAAGAATATACTAGATACAGAGTGGGAAGAATAAAACAATGTCAATGCAGAGAACAAATAAATGTGCAAAGGTCATCTCAAAAGATGCAGAAAAATATTTGACAAAATTCAACATCTATTCATGGTTTAGAAAAATAATCTCAGCAAACTCTGACCAGAAGGAAGCATCCTTAATCTGATAAAGGGCATCTACAGAAAAACCGCAGTAACATCATACTTAAGACTGAATGGCAGGAGCTCAAGGAAGCGGGAAAGAGTACATGATTAAAAAACAAGCTCAAAATGAAAGCAACAATAAAACATTTGACCACTTGCTGTGATAGTACAAATAAAAGACCACAACTGGAGGAAATACCGACTACCTCCACCCCTACACTTTTATTTTTCCTACCAATTGAGAGTCAGTATATCAGCACAGATACTTCTCTGTGGAGAAATCCTGAGCAAAAAGTCTCTTATACTTTTACGGGCTAAGATGAGGGGAAGCAGAAAGAGGAAGACCAAGTATGAAAAAAGGACTGAGTACTGAGTGGAGAACAATGTCTTCAAAGTTTTTCCTTACCCCTCCCAAACCGCCCAAAGGGTACCTGAACTAGGAATGAAATATGTGTAAGAGCCTGGGCAGGCAGAGGGATGTGCGTCCTTGACCACACTCCCCTGGAGACTGTCATGCAGTCTAGCGTGCGGAGGGCATGTCCCCATTGAGGGCTGCCTGTCAAACCTTTGTAGTTGCCTCCTATCAAGCCTGGTAACTGACAGAGAAGGATTTGGGGGCCAGAAGCCAGACTCCTCAGTGAATAACTGGATGCTTTTGCCCAAACATCACAAACAAGGCCTGGCTGTACCCTCTTGATGACTTCTATTGAACATTGTACTGGAATTCCTGGCCAGTGCAATCCGATGAAAAAAAGAAAAAGGAAATAAAAGGCATATAGGTTTGCAGAAGACATGATTGTCTTTGGAGAAAATGCCAAATAATCTACAGATAAGGTACTAGAACTAACAAGTAACTTTCAGTTCCGGTTGCAATATACAATGCCAATGTACAAAATATCAGTTATATTTCTATATTCTAAGCATAAACAATTAGAACATTTAAAAATTTAAATAATATTTAAAAAGTCAACTAAACCATAAAATACTTTGGGGATCAATCTATCAAAATAAGTGAAGATGCGTATGACAAAATCTATACAAAACATTGATGGGAGAAATCAAAGCAGATGTAAAAATAATGGAGAGATTTATAGTTTCAATAGATTTGAAAATTCATTATTGTTAATATAGTAATTCTTTCCAAAATTCATCTATAGATGAATATAATCTGAATTTCAACAAAAGTGCAAAGGAAATTCAGTGGAGAAAGAACAGTCTAGTCAACAAACAGCTGGAACATTTGGGTTTCCATATGCAAAAATCAGAAAATATTTAGCTCGTATTTCACATCATATATAAAAATTAATTCATAATGGATGATACATCTAAGTATGAAACTAAAAAGTATACCTATCCTAGGAGAGACTCTTCACGGCCCTGAGTTAGGCAGAGTTCTTACATACAATACCAATATCAGGACATGTAAAAAAAATAATTCATGATACCTCACCAAAAATAAGTCTGCTTTGCCAAAGACACTAAGATAATAAACAATAAGCCACATAATGGAAGAAAATATTTATATATGTATAATACAGCATGTGTCTCCAGAATATATAAAGAATTCTCAAAATTCATCAACAACAGCAAAATAACCCAATGAAAAATGGACAAAAGACTTGAAAAACACTTTGCCAAATACAATATATGGACAGTGAAGAAACAAATCAAAAGAT
This sequence comes from Solenodon paradoxus, assembly GCA_004363575.1. NCBI lineage: Eukaryota > Metazoa > Chordata > Mammalia > Eulipotyphla > Solenodontidae > Solenodon > Solenodon paradoxus. The sequence continues at coordinate 20,542 of RJWH01007880.1, read as the reverse complement.
GCTGATATTATTAGTCATTAGGAAAATGCAAATCAAAACTACAGTGTGATATTACATAATATTACAAATATATTACAATGACTGAAATAAAGGAAACTAGCTCTACCAAGCGCTGTTGGGAATGGCGAGTAACTGGAACTCATACACTGCTGATGGGAATGCGAACTGGTATAGTCACTGAGGCTCATACAGTATGCAGCCTTTTAAGACTTCCTTCTTTCACTTAGGATAACACATCAGAGATGCATTCACGTTGCCACCTGCATCAATGGTAAACTACTTCTTATGACTGAGGAGCAATCCATGGATGTACCAGTTTACCCAGCCATTTCCCTGTTGAAGGACAGTGAAGTTGTTTTCACTTTGGGGGCGATATGAATAACGCTGCCACGAACATTCACATTCAAGTCTTTACGTGAACATAAGTTTTGATTTCTTGAGGGTAAATACTTAGGAGTGGGATTGCTGAGTAATATGGTAAGTGTATATCTAACTATAGAAGAAGCCACCAAACTATTGTCCCCAGACAGCAAAACTATAGGGAAAGAAAATAGACCAGTGGTCACCAGAGCCTGGGGTAGTAAGTTGGCTACAAATGATCACAGGGAATTATGTGGGTGATGTAACTATTCTATAGCTAGATTGTTGTGGTTGCTACACAATTGTGTTTGTCAACACTTACAGAACTATACGCTAAAAGAGGCAGTTTTGTGTATGTAAATAACATAGCAATAAACCTGAAAGAAAATCGTTCATTTAGAAGGAATGCACAGAAATCCTAGGACATCATATCCTATGTTTAAACCAAAGATTTGATAAAACTAACTGCTTTCCATTGTCTTCCAGACAGTTTTAATCACCTGGCCACTGCCTGCTTCTAGAAGCTGGGCATTCCATTTGAGTCTCAACTAAAAAAATGACTGTTCAGATATGGGTATTTCCATCATTTTTCAAACTTGTTTTTTGGCACTTCCCATTCAATTCCATTGACTTCTGAAACCATGGACTTACTGCTTTAATATTAAGAGTATATCAACCCTTTTCTCCCAATCTGGTATACAGAGCTCACCAACAGACCCCTTGGTAGATTCCAGAGCCTCCTTCACACACACATAGACAAGAGAAGAGGCTGTCACCTTCGCATGCCAGCCTCAGAGGACTCGGAGACATAAACTTCGGGCACAGATGAGCAGAAAGCACATGTTTCCTGTAACATTTCTGTGAATCTTTTTATATTAACCGAATTGCTTATTCTCTCTGCTAACTGCAGCATAGCATAACTTGACGTTCCTATTGCTAAAGAATTCAGTAAGTGATTAACCGCAGCAAAACTAGGAGCAGCAGGGAGCCTAGATATAGGCTCTCAGGCTCTTGTGAGCATTAGTTTGCAAATTGTGTCCCCCAAATGTTATTCACAGCATGGACAGAAGCAACCTGACCACCAGACTCATCACTCTCAGTGGCGTGAGTATTTAATTCTGTTCCTGGGAAAAAAAGACATTGCCCCCCCTTGATTTTCCCAAAGGAAAAAAAAATGAGACTAGAAGAAACAATGACTAGATAGATTCTGCAGAAAGTAATTTTAGACACATGTTCAAAATGCTTTTTTCCCAGTTTTAAAAAAATAGTAAAGATGGCTCAAAATGAAGCAAGAATAAGCCTGTCAAAGACTCATGGGCACAATGACCACTTCATCAGCGTAGGGTCGTCCTCGATCATTTGCAATTTCAGAGTCATCCATGTCCCATGCTAAAGAGAGACCTCTGCTCAAGTAACAGGACCACTGTTCATACTATTTCAAAATTTAAAATGTTCTCTCATTGTCATTTAAATGACCCTCCCCATTAAACAATTTGAGTTTTACTCTCTTTCCTTAGATTCTAGGACTTCACCTTCTCCACATTCTTTTCCTTTATAAGCAACTTCTCCGTTCAGCCTCCAGTGATTCTTAGCGGAGCTTGGGGATGTCCCTCCCACTCCCCCGTCCTGGTGGAAATCACCTTGGCATTACTGACATTGTATCAAAGAGCTGCAAGGAGAAGTGCAGAGACAGAACCCTCCCCCCATCTACTCCTCTGATTTCCAAACCAGTGCCTCCACCCCAGACCCTTCTGGACTCCAGGGTTATCTGGTCATCTGTTTGCCTGTCTCTAAGAGGTACCAGAACCTTGAAGAATCTGCAGGCAAACTCATCCTTTCTCTGAATCCATTTCCTAATATATTCTCTTAAGTTTCTTCTGTATCTTAGCATAACTTCTCAGACACTGAGTCTTTCCTATTCCACCTCCTAATGACCTCGATATGCCTCCTCTTCCTGATCACTCCTATAGTCTTAGTTCACACTGCTCTGGCTCGTGTGGGCTCTTTCCTAGCAACTAGTTTATTTGCCCTACCTGCAGCCCAATATGCATACACCTCCACCCCTCCCTTCGGGTATGCCCCTTACAGTCCAGCCCAAAAGACACTTCCAGAACGCAAAGCTGATTCTCTCTCCTGATTATCTCTCCTTGCTAAGCAGATTTTTCTAGCCGCTTTCACTGTCTACAGGATGAAAACCTACTTCCTTAGTAGGAGGAAGACGGCCTTTTATAAACTGGCTCCTCTCCTACCTGCTTGCCAAATCTCCACCTCTCCTACTCGAACTTTAACCCCACTCAGATGAAAGCTCCTCAATGAAGCTCTCCCAATCAGTCTTCCTCCCCACAGTGAAGTTAGGCACCCTACCTCTGTATATCCCAGATATCCCTTTACATGAAAATAAATCGTAAGGAATTTGTGCCTAGGTGCTACTCATTAAAAAAAGTGAGGAAACTACTGTTCCTATCTATAAACTTAACACTTGTTCTCACTCACCAGATGATGAATGGCTAAAAGATTAAAGTAGAGAAGAAAACAATTAGTGAATCAATAATTGTTGTTTATTTTTCTAAAGACTTCAGCTAGATTTCCTAATTGTCTCAAAAGAAAAAACTCCTAGTACCATGATCATCTGAGTAATTGAAACTGCTAGGCTGGCATCTCTTGTGACAATAACTATAAAAGGAAAATAAAACCTTGCTACATATCTGATGTTCTGAGTCATAACCTTGAAAACAGGCCATGAAATTTCCCCATTTAAAAAATGCCAATGATGAGGTCTCCTGCCATAGTAATAAAATTCTGGTAAACACCATGGCCATTTATTTAGGAGGAGAATGACTTTTCAGCCTCAAATGTTAGTGCCTAATAAAGGAGTCGACACGGCCAAGGAGAAACTCCCTGCCAGAGAGGCGACGCCGACAGCCAGCGCAGCTGCTGGCATGTCTGCCACGAGAAGCTCAGACAGACGGACTTCAACAAAGCTCCTGCTCTGGAGGGCTGTCTAGGACAGAACAGGACCAAGGATCAGTGATTGCCACCTCAAATCAGGTGCTGGCGGAGGAGTCCACAGCATATTCCAGAAAGCCTTGACTCTTTGAGAAACAGAGCAACCAATCGATTCCCGAGGACCAGCCGCTACAGAGAACGGAGGTTGTATAGAAGCACATCAGGGGCCTTCTGGACACGCTGACAGCTCAAGAGGAAAGCTGGGAGGGAAGGGTCATCAAAAGCATCTCTGTCTCTCAAAAGGAACCTGTGCAGCGAGGTGCATGTGCAGCCATTTCTGGAACGGGAGCCCATCTTGGAGCCAGAAAAGGGTCTGCACGCTCAGGTAGAACTGATGCGAAAACCGAAGACGAGGGAAAACTGGAACTGAAATCAGTGCAAAATCAAGACCTGTGTAAAATTCTCCGTATGTCCCGCGTGAGAGTGACAGCGCCTCCGTTCCCAGCTTAGAAGAGCTAAACCAGTGCAGACAACACTTGGCAACTTTGAGGCAAACAGATATGAAGGCATGAGGAGTCTGTCAACATACGGAGACACATTACACTGTGCAGAGAAGAAACAGATCACACCCCAGACGAGAGCTTTGAACGGGGTGTGTGAAAATGAAGATGCTTTTTGTTTATCTGTAGAGATACTGCAACACCCCCAAAGTTGCTAGGGCAGCTAGAAATGCAGAAGCACGGAACAAAGCGTGCGTGAGGGGCTGTGTGCTTGGCTTGCAGAGTTCTGGAACAGGCTGCAGACAGCTGCAGAAGGGAGAGAAGCCATGGCTGCCATTATGACAGGGTCAAAGGCCAGAGTCAGAAAATTGCTGCAATTAGAAGTGGATCAGTTGGAAGAAGTGAAGACACAAAACCTGAAGAAAGTGACTGGGGCATTTCGGATGGAGTTGGCTCAGCACCGGGACAGTGTCAGTGCAGCCAGGAGCAGACATGCTGTTGCTCCCTGTTATGGTGACGAGCACCCAGAAAACCTGCTCCAGCTGCATGGTGCTGACTGTGCAGCTAAGGCACTGCGACAAGATTCTCTAAGGCCTCCCTGCAGGCGTCCCGAAGTGGGAAGAAAGCCGGAGGCTTGAATTAGTGTTTCAGTCAAACTTCAGAAGCAAGTGGAGACCCAAACTGCGCAGGAGATCTGCTAAAAGGAGAAAAGCAACGAGACAAGCTCCAGAAAACACTCCTGAGGCTGGAAGACGAGGTGAAGGTCCAGATTCCAATGGGGGTCGGAACACACCGGTGACTGTGGCCAATGGGCAGAAATTCAGGGGCTGGGTGACAGAGCAATGGGAGACACATCACCTGGAGAAAGAAAACTAAAGAACAAGCAACACAGAGAGACAGAGCTACTCGCCGGCAGTGCCCCCAGGGTGTCCAGCCAGTGGCCCAGAGTAGCCTCCAACACGCTGTGTTCAGGAACACACACACCGCGTCCCGGCAGGCGCGGCGCCAATAAGGAGCCCCTGGAGCTCACCAGCACCCCCGAGTGGAGGACTCTTGCTATTGCGCCAATCCTCAATTCCACCAGCGTCCAGTCCCAGGAAGCCCCATGAGTCATCTGACTGTGGCTTCCTGTCTTTGTGCCTCGACTGCCTCTTATACAGGGGTGGCTTTCGTTTGTCTTCAGGTCAGGTGTGCGTGAGTCCCCCCTGGACAGGATGCACCAGCAGGAACCTAACTTAGGGAAGTGAATGAGCGTTAGAGACGAGGCCCTCCCAGGGTTAATAGCATTTCGGTCACTACTGTTCTTCCCCAAACACTCTTGGTTATCCCTACCCTGCCTGTGGTGACCTCCTGTCCACAGATTAAATGACTCTCAAAGCTAACCACTGTGGGCTTGGCCTATGTCAACAATGTTGTTTATCCATCCTATTTTTTAAGTATATATTCATAAAAAGAAAATATGCATGTACTTACATTTCAAAAAAAAGAAAAAGAAAACCGCTGCCACATTTAAAAGGACTAAAAACTTTATCACTCTAGAATATTCCAGGTCACATTCAAGATGGCTCATTCTTTGACATTTTAATAGGTGCTAATTAAATACGCTGAGGGGTACATTTCACACAAAGTGAGCTCTGCAATCAGACAAGAAAGTTCTTTTTTCGTAAAAACTGGAATTTAACACCTTTATACCCCAAGTATTAACAGATATTAAATGGACTCAGATGAGCTAAGAGCAAAGCTAACCTGTTCAGAAAAAAAGGGGAAGTCAAAGAGAGACAATTACCACTGCAGTTTTTCAGATAAGTTAGATGTCTTGTTTCTATTGTCCATCATCATCGACGGCAATGAGGATAGAGTCTGGGAAATCTCTATTAAGCCAGGAGTTTCTGTTCAGCCATATTGAAATTAAACTCTGATCCACACTAACCAGATAGAGAATTCTGTCTGAATATTTCAAATACCAGAAATAACGGAAACCCTAAGCCAAATTTCAGCCATTCCTTCAACAGAAGTGACAATGTCATGTGTTACTGGTGTACTCCCCAAGTTATAAATCAATTAAATTCTTGCCAGAATCAAGCTTTTTCTATCTGGCCCAAGTAATCAAATATCATCTATCATCTATTAATATTTTTTAAATCAGTGGTAACCAAATATTTCAGCCAGGGTCCCAATAGGTCAGCAAACTCAAATTTGATCAATTGAGAACGACTGATTTAATAAGGAACTTTTTCTAAGTAATGAAGCAGTTTATAGAACCCAGAAGTTGTGTGCAGTACTGACCTTCAAGATGAGTTCTGAGCCTACCCAAGATAGCCTCACGGAGTTGGAGTCAGGAGACAGAGCCTGATCTCATTCTCTCTCCACTCCTGCTAGCCTGTCCAGAAGCCAGAGGACAGGGGCACATACCTTGATGAGGTCCAACCAGGTCAAATTTCCAGAGCAGAGCGCAGCGTACAACAAAAGAACAATGGTTCCAGAAAAACTAATGAAAACTAACCAAGCCTCCATGTTTCGGAAGGAAACACTCTTTTCCCAATCACCATCTACATCTACTGAATGACTACTATCTGCAGTGCACAGTGAATTATAAGAATAAGGTATCTCACCAGTAAAAAGGCAAATGACCCACTCCAAAAATGGGCAGAGGAACTAAATAAACAGCTATCTAAAGAAGACACAAAGATGGCATACAGATACCTGAAAAAGTGTTCTACACTACTCATCATCAGAGAAATACAAACGAAAACCACAATGAGATATCACCTCACCCAGTGAGAACGGCCTGTATCAATAAGACTGGAATGGAAACGGTAGGACACTGTCAGAGGGGGTAGAAAAAAGGGATCCCTCCTATACTGTTGGCGGGAATGTAAATTGGTACAACCTCTTTGGAAAACAGTATGGAGATTCCTCAGACAAAGGTGGATCTACCATTTGATCCAGCAATCCCACTCCTGAGCATATACCCAGAGAGTATAAAATCTCAAATCAGGAAAACACATCTGTACCTCACAGCAGCACAGCTCACAATAGCTAAGACATGAAAACTGCATTATATATACTCAATGGAGTTCTATGCAGGAATGAAATCCGGATGAAACTGGAAGGGCTCATGTTAAGTGAAATAAGTCAGAAAACAAAAGAGAAATACAGGATGGTTTCACTCATCTGTGGAATGTAATGAAACAAAACAAAGAGATAAACCCCAGCAAATTTCACAGGACACAAGATGATTGACTGTCAGCGAGGTGGGAGCAGGGAGGGAAGGAAGGAGGGGACAAGGTGGGGGGGTAAAGGACACTGGAACTCTGGTGGGGGGTGTGGTGTGAAATATAGACAGATGCAATTTCAATATCCTAAAATGAATACAGCATTGTGAACAAAAGAAATCATAAAGATTACTATAAAAAAGAAGAAAAAGAATATGGTGAGGATACAAATAAAGGAGGTCGAAAGGTAGAAGGCATAGAGTCACTAAGAAGAAAGGCCTTTTCCTGCAGGAAATTAAAATTCAAACATGCTTCTCCAGCAAAACTCATTCAATTACCATATTCACAAGTAAAAATCAACTCACAGTGTGTTCTGTGGCGTAACGGCAGAAGCAGTATCTGGGAGATTATGAGAAACACGAAAATCCCAGGCCACATCCAGGACCACTGACTCAGAATCGGTTTTTTAACCAGGTCCTCAGGTACCCCTTAATGTACATGAAAGTTGGAGCAGCAGTACTGTAAGAACTTGCTAGAATTACTCAGAATAAAGAGAGAAGCTCTGAGTAATTAATGCTAGTGAGATTTAACAGGGAAAGTTCATGAAGTATATATATTTGAGAAGGATATGAAAATAACATTTTACAGAAAACATGGTTTGTTTTCTATTTCATCATAAAGCAAACATAGGTAATCAGTAACTGAATATACAATATTAAAGATTATTATGGTTTAAACTGATAATCCATCAATACAAAGTTCTTTCATGATCAAATTCTTATGCTACATATGATGCTAAGTGCCCAATACATTCTCTAAAGGTTCTTTAAAACAAGGAAAAAGCCAAGCTGTTGCAAAATAGAAAACTGCCACTTCAGTTCTTTGTTTTGCTGTGTTTCTCCTCTTACTACTCTTTTCCTTTCTATTTCAGGCCCAACTCCGGCACTTAATGGGTGTTCAGTAAATACTTTGTGATTGATTGAAGCCCAACTGTTTCAAAATTGTGTGCTAAGCTGTAATAATAGATCCGCTGCATTTAAATATATAATCTATTGTAGATTTCTACTTAGAGAACATCGCCATCTAGTGTTTCCATAGGAAAGTACCATATCCTGTCACGTGCACAGGTTCCTAGCAGTGAGATTTTTGGTTAATTAAAGGCAGTGAGATTTAATAGGGAAGACTCACGGAGTAAGAATATTTAAGGATATTAAAACAGTATGTTGAGAAATTCTGCTAAAGCCAATCCATTGTGCTGTATCATTCTATTTTACCACCCCTCTAACAAAGTCTTTGGATTATCTCAGTTTGCTTTCCCCATGTATTTCCAACTTGGAACTAGAAGGAATGCTTTCATTTACTATGGAAAAACAGGTTTCCCTCAACATCGGAACAACACAGCCCACACCCTCTTACCTCAATCCCTATCAACTCACTGTATGTCATCCTTTTTGTCAAATTCTAGAACATGTATGCCTGTGCCTAAAGGCTTGCTCAGGCCACCAAAGCTGACTTGACTTATTATCATCTCTACTCCCAGAAGGCCCCAATCATTGACAAACAGGATTTGATGTGTACACATCTCAGCTCCATCACCCCTCAAGAGTGAGGCTCTGTCTCCTCAAGTTTTCTCACCTCTAGATAAACAACTGTACTCAAGTCTTTGCCTTGATATCTGCTTCTGGGAAAACCCAAATTAAGACATTCTTTAAAAAATATTGAGGTATGATTTATACATAAAAAGCTACACATATTTTATGTATACAGCTTCTTCATGAGTTTGGAGATAAACATTTCCATAAAACCAACACTACCAATAAGTCAAATCCATCACCTCCCAAAGTTTCCTCCCACTTCTTTTATTAGTTGTTGGTAAACACACTTTATATAAGATTTACCCTTTTAGCAAATGCTAAGTATTTAATACGGTATTGTCAGCTCTAGGCACTAAGCTATATAGGAGATCTATAGAATTTATTCATCTTACACAACTTCAACTTTGTATCCCTTTGATCTACATTTCCCCAATTCACCTGTCCCAACCCCCTGGCAAGTACCATTCTACTTTCTGCTTCTACTAAATTTGAGTTCTATTATTTTTGATTCCACATATAAGGGAAATAATAGAGTACTTCTGTTAATCAGCCTTTTATAATAAGATGAAAATTCTTCCATTTGTGACAGCATGGATGGACCTGGAGGTAATTATATCAAATGAAACATGCCAGACACAGAAAGACATTCTTATTATACCACATTCCACCCAAAGACATTGGCTAGGAAGGCAGGTAGGAAGAAGACAGGAAATCAGGCAGTTATGCCTGACTCATCATTTGCTAACCTCTCAACTTCTCAGTGATATAATCTCCTCACCACATGAACGCTACAAGAGAGGAAAGTCTTTCTTTGGTTCACTGCTATAATGCCAACACCTAGAACTATGCCCACAAAAAGCAAGTCTCAATAAATATTTGCCGACTATAAGTTGATATTGCGAGACATAAATATAGCTCTGAACTGTGAAGGAAGAAAGTCACCTTATGATAACCAAGATCCTATATACAAATATCAACTTTTTATTTCTCAAATATTTCCATTATGAAAACATTTTGGCCAGATCCAAATGTACTGTTTCACATCTGATCTGCTAAGACAACCAGAATACATATGTCACTGGTATAAAAGTGCATTAAATATCTGAGCATTTGCAAGTATGCAAATATTATAAGTTATTTCCAGGGTTCATGTTTTTTCCATTAAAAAGTGGGTACATAAACCAATGTTACCTCAATAAAAAAGAAAAGGGGTATTATGAAAATTATGCCTAAAGATACATTTTTTTTTCCTTTTCCCTTTTGTCCCTACAAAAGAAAATGTGATTTTTCAATTGTGTCTTCAAATTAAACATGCATTTTAGGTTTGTTTCTGCCACTACTGATCATATTGACACAGGATATTGCTCTAGTATGGGACATGCTTTTCTGATCAAAGGATATTGTAAGATTAGTAGAGCAAAATGACTCAAATCTGGAAGTTTATACCAGAACAGATTTAACAGAGAGAGGATGTATATCTTGTCTCACTTAGCAGTAAGGCATGTACCACTTTAATGATCATTCATTAAGAAAAGTGAGGTAAACTAGAATTAGGCAGGGACCTGCTATAGAGCCCAACCATAACAGTCCAAAGAGGCCTCTTACAGATAGGCACTGAGAACCGAGGGGTGCAACATGGTAGACACAGGCTGCCACATAGCAGCTTCCAACTCAGGAGAACAGTGATAAAGCTGGGTTTAAGCCGAACTGAGGACAGACCTATGCCACAGAACAGGTGGCAGGTGGGCAAAGACAGGCTCTATGCAGGTTTCAGTGCCCCAATTAAGCAGCCCAGGAAGAAGGCAGGGTTCAACCTCTAAGAGGAACTGGGATGCAAACTAGGAATTAGGAGGGTGCACCTATGGTGAAGACTGACACACATCTTGGTGGGTACTTTAAATGCAGTTTCAAGAAAGTCGTAAATTGGGAACAAATACAGATGAATTCTAAAGACCCTTTGATGACGGTAAGAATCAGGTTCAGAACTCATCCTTACAGTGATTTAGAGAGGACCTAGTCTAAAAGTTATCAAGGTCTCCAGCTAGACAGAGCCAAGAAGGCATTAGGAAATTGGTAAAAGTTAGGGAATTGTCCTTCTTCAGCTATATTCCCCTAAACAAATTCTAGAAAGACCCATATTTCTTTAAAACCAAGATAATGGTGTTGTCTTCATCTTGCCTGTTAAATTCCTTGAGAATACAGAAAGTCAGAGCCCAGTGAATTTCAGAACTGTGCTCCAGAACATAGAAGCATTTGTTATGCGTATCTATTCACAGGTCTGAACCTGATGAATACGACACCTAAACTGCTAGGATTGCCTGAATTGAGCACAAATCAGACTTGTACTGCACCTTAAAAACGGGCATCGATATGAGTGCTCACTTGCCTGGATCCTTTATTTCCACATGGTTTGAATGGGTCTCAAGTATTCCAGGAGCACATCGGTCAAAGCTAAGACTGTTTAGTATCATATGATGGTATGACCAGGTTCAAGACCAGTCCTAGAAAGAGTCAGGATCTATGGAACCTAGAGGTCACATGACTGAATATTCAGGAAAATGAAGGGAAAAACTCCAGTGAAGCCAGGCTCATAATAAGAAGACATCTCGACTTTAATCCATACCCCACCCGAGCGAAGAAAGTTTCAATTAGAAATTTTCAAGTTAAAATGCATTGATTTGACTTTGTCACTTTCCTTTGGGAAATAAGGGGGAATGCATTAAGAGCCCATTTTAAAATGTCAGTGCTAAAATAGTTCTTTTTGTGTATTTCTTAATAAGTATACCCATTATTCTCTAAATGCTAATCACTAAAGCATGAAACTTTCCATTTAGTTCAACTTATTTTTTCTCCTCAGCAAACAGAGTAGAAAAATGGTAGAACTGACCATTCAGGTTTATTCACATTAGGGCTTGGATCCCAGCACTAATTAAATTCCCCTTAAAACTCAAACAGTGAAGAGAAGAGCAATTTAAAGATTGAATAAGATAAGTCTCAAATCATGTCACCCATTTGCAGGCAGGTCACTCCACTGATATGACTGATGATCTAGATACAGGACACGGGAAATACACGTCCACCAGTTTGGGATGAGGGGGAAGCACACTTAATACTACAGTGATCAGAGGCCCAAAAGTAATACACTCATGAGAAATGTGACAGGCTCTTCTGACTGTCCCCATTCTTTCACAAGAAAACCCCTGATTTTAAGGTGGACTCATACCCTATCCAATTTCAACCACTTTTAGCCATTTTCCATGCCACCCTGCAGCTTGTAGTTCCATATGTCCATGTTCCAGTCAAGTGAAGACGAGCAAAAGTAAAGTTTACAGTTTTGGTGCCATGTCCTTATGGCAAGTATGTGGCTCTCTACTTCCATTTTATACCCTTCTTGCCAGCTGCAATGCAGATCGTAGTAGAGTCACCTTGAATAAGATCAACACTTTAAGAATGGCAGAGCACGCCTGGACCCCTGATGACTGACTGTTCAGTAGAGCACTGCCTACGACCTCTCATAACTGCTGAGATTTCACTTTCAGAAATAAATGAACTTCTATCCTACTTATGGAATTGTTCATTCTAATCTGCTAGAGAAGAGATTTTAGACTACTATAGATACATGCAAATAATTTGTTACTAATAATATTTTAAGGATGGATGATTGTGAGTTATTTATTTTGGTATAAATTAGAGCAGTTTTCCTATTATAACACTACTCAAACTAACTTGTTTTATGAAATGTTTAATAAATCAGAATAAAAAGAATATAATAATTATGTAGAATGTCATGGATTGTGCAAAGTCATAAGATATGTCCAAATATTTGTTAATGACATCTGCTTTGTGTACTATGAGTTGAAAACTGAGACCAGAACAGAAGACTAAAAAGACAATGATGTAAATTTAACATCTATGTGGATTATTTGTCTTCATACGCAGATTAAATTCCTTTATCAATCTGGTTCACTCATATCATAAGGCAAAACTATGAAGAAAGCTAGATGCAAATTAATCTCCATCTTTGGAAAAATTACACAGGGCTTAAGTCCTACCAGTGGGAGACCTTAATGATAATCAAAAAGGCACAATGAACTATGCGCTAAAGAAAAAAGTAGTTTTGCTTGTAAGATTGTCAATATAAAAGCCTATATTGGCTAGAGCATCAGAGAAAAAAGCATTCTTCTATACTACTGGCAAAGTGTATGTTTATTCCAAAGAAATAATCAGACAAGCACACAAAGATGTAATGTGTTACATTGTGCATTACACAGATATTTATAATACTGAAAATGGAATGACATGTACATGTACAACAACAGAGAGCTGGCTAAGTAAATCTGGTGTGTCCGAATGATGGGATCATTAAAAACAATTAAAACTTGAGTTGTAGTTCCCTCTGGTAAGATGGCTGTATAGGAAGAACCTGTATTCACCTTCTCCCATGGACACAAATCTACAACTAAATATGAATTAAAAAATCTAGAAGTAGAACTGAAATAGGGATGACTTGAGCTTCCAGTGCACAGGATAAAAAGGCAGTCCCCAGTCAGATCAGAGATAAAAATCATGTGATCAGCTCAACATATGCGAAAAAGCATTTGGTAAGATTCAGCATTAATATGAAAAGATTTAATAAAATGAGTATAGAAGGAACATGCCTAAACATAATAAAGGCCAAATATGACAACCTATAGCTAACAGCACTGAATAGTGAAACTGAAGACTTTCCTCTGAGATCAGGAACAGGACAAAGATACCCATTCTTACATCTATTATTTAACATAGTATTGGAAATAGTAGCCAGAGAAATTAGACCCCCCAAAAAGTAAACCTGTCACCATATATAGAAAACCATAAAGGTTTTACTAAAGTATTAGAAATAATAAATGAATACAGTAAAGCGCAGGACATAAAATCAGTATACAAAAATCTGAGGTGGTTCTATACACCAACAATGAACTGGCAGAAAGAGAAATGAAGAAAACAATACTGTTTATGGCCACATCAAAAAGAATAAAATACCTAAGAATGAACTTAGCCAAGGATGTGAATTATCTATATACTGAAAACAATAAAACACAACCGAAAGAAATTAAAGAAGACACAAAGAAATGACAGATATTCTTTCATGTATCAGAGGAATGAACATTATTAAAATAGCCATTTAGCCTAAACAATATACAGATTGAATGCAATCCCTATCAAGATCCCAATAGCATTCTTTAAAGAAATAGAATTTTTTAAAGTCCTAAAATTTGTATGAATCACAAAATATCACAAATAGCAAAAACAATTCTGACAAAATAAAAAGTGAAAAAATAATTAATAATAATAAAAATGATACAAATAAAAATATGCTCCCTGAGTTCAAACTATACCATGAAGGTACCATAGTCAAACCAGCATAGCATTGGAATTAAAGGAGACACACAGACCAATGGAACAGATAAAACTATTAAAGAAATATGGAATGGATAAAACATATTTTAGAACAACTACTTACAGTTACATGAACCGGGTATTAGAAGCTAGTGGGGCCCATTGTTTCAGCACTAGGAATGGCACTCTGGCTTTCTCTCTAAGCAGTTCCGGGTCCACCTATTTGTTGAGAGAATTTCTCATTGCCTGATGAATCAGAGGTAAGGAAACCTCGCCTCTGGTATACTGTTATGACTATCCTAAAAGAACCTATATAGTGGAGGTCCAAACGTCTGAAAGGACTGAGGTTTTGAAAAGCTTTAAAAATGGGATGAAATAACTGTGACTATGTACAAGATTCCTAAGTAGACTTATTTACTTAAGATCTATAGTGGCAGGATTTGGTTTGAGACTTGGCTTTCATTATGACATGTCATAAGGCTGGAGGTGAAGAGCAAACCATCTTCGACTAGTATCTTCTTTGGCTGATACCGTTATCTACCAAAGAGAATTGTTAAAATGTACATGACCAACTGATTTAGGTAAGTTCACCTAAGAGGAACCATCAATAAGCACCTACACACAAAAAATAAGTAAATAACATAATTTCAGATAACAATAAGAGTCATTTTTAAGGAAAGGACAAGAATATAGAGACTGGAAGGCCAGAGAGGGGAACTCTGATAAGCTGGTATTCAAGCACAAACAATCCAAGTCATAATTTACTTTTATTTTGTTGTTGTTTGCCCCCCGACTATATCTTTTTAAGGCGGTGGAGATGTACTACTCAGTGAAGAAATTTGAGGGAAGGGGAAATGGGAGGGAAGAATCAAGAAAAGAAGGAACTTGGATAGTGACCAAAGGAGAGGAAAGAAAAAACAGGAAAGTAGCAATATTGAAAGAGTTTATGACAGAAGATAACAAGCCACAGATTCTAGCAGTGCTATTAATCTTTAACTGATAGATGTTTCTTAATTTACAATGAGTTTACATCCTGATAACCCACTGTAAGTTGAAAATATCGTCAACTGAAAACTCTGGCAACACAGTACACAAGGGAATTGGTTGTGTACCCGAAGACCACATGGCTACCTGGAAGCTGCCATCAAGCATCATGAGACAGTATCTCATTGCATATCAACTACCCAGGAAAGAAAAACAAAGTATGCTTGGAACGTATTTCACTTTCATCCCATCATAAAATTGAAAAAAAATGTTATCATAAGATAACATACCATCTGCACAAAGAAAATAACTCATGAGGACTGATTTTATGTATTACTTTCGCTAGGCCAAGGTACCCAGCTTTTGGTAAAACATCAGTCTAGGGTGTTGCTGCGAAAATATTTTTAGATGTTGTTAACATTTAAATCAGTAGATTTTGAATAAAGCAGATTATCCTCCACATTATGGGTAGAACTCCTCCAGTCAACTTCAGGCCTTAAGAACAAAGACAAAGGAAGAGGGAATTTTGCCTTCCAAGTTGCCTGCAGACTTGAGCTGCAACATCAACTCTGTGTGGGTCTTCATCCTGCTGAACCGTCTTGAAGATTCTGGACTTGCAGCAACCACAATAATGTATGTGTGTGGGGGGGTGATGTTTACAAATAGATACAGCCACAGAGATTTTCTATCTATCTAGATTTATTCATATATATGTATAAGATCTGTCTATATAGGGATAAATAGATAAAACATACATAAAATGGATACAGATATATCTAGATAGATCAATCTTATTGATTCTCTCCTGTGTACCTGCCTCTGCATGCCTTCATTCCTGCCTGCATCTTCCCTTTAAAAATTTTGTTTTGGAACCGGAACTCTGGTGGTGGGTGTGGTGTGAAACACAAACTGAGATGCAATTTCAATATCCTAAATGGAATTTAGCATTGTGAACTAAAGAAACAATAAATATTACTATAAAATTTGCTTTATTGAAGTAACATTGGTTTATAATATTATATAGGCTTCAAGGTATATTGCATTATAATTCAATAGCTATATATACTACATTATGATTGCTACTACAAATCTAATTTCCATCTATTACCATACAATTGACCCCCTTCAACCCAATTTATCCATTTCTTTTCCCCCTTCCCTTCTGGTAACCACCATTTGCATACTATAAGAATTTGTATGTTGCTTGTTTGTGTATTTCATTTCTTTATCTTCCATGTGAGTGAAATCATATGGTGTGTCTATCTGCACTGACTTATTCACTTAACATAATACACTCAAAATTTCATCTTTTTATGGTTTAGTATTAACTCTTCTTTATCCATGTGTTGATGGACATTTAAATTGTTTCAAACCTTGCTTACTGTAAATAAAGCTGCAAATAACATAAGGGTGCATGCACCTCTCTGAAATAGTGTTTTTTCCATTTTTTTATATATACCTAGAAGTAGAATAGCTGGACCATCTGGTATTTCTAGTCTTAATTTTTTGAAAAATCTCCATACTGAGTGCACCACTTTACATTTCCACCAATAGTTCAGGAGGGTTCCCTCTCCTCCAACACCCTCACCAACATTTGTTGTTTCCTGTCTTTTTGATGTCAGCCGCTTTCACAGGTTAGATCTGTTATCTCATTGAGATTCTAATTTGCATTTGCCTAATAAGTGAGAATGAACATCTTTTCATGTGCCTGTTGGCCATCTGCATGTCTTCTTTGGAGAAGTGTCTATTCAGATGGACTGTCCATAAAATTAGTGTAGCATAATTAATGATCCAAAAGTACCAGGTTGATTCAAAAGAAGGCAAGAAAGGAGAGGAGAGAGTGGGGGGATTAGAGAGTATGACAGATGTAAGCCAAAATATGCATCAAATATAAATAGATAATTAAAATGCACAAACAGTAACAATGCCCTGCTTTTAAGTGACATACCATAAATATAAGGATACAGAAAGGCTTAAAACAGAAGAATCAAAATATACTACACCCCGGTGGAATAGCAGTTTGCTCAACTGCCTCCAGCTGAAGAGCAATCCACATACATCCCAAGGACCCGGGTTTGCATCCAGGGTCTGAGAGAACAACCAAGATGAACAACCAAATAAAAATAAAACGGTTCTTCAAAAAATACATAATCTAGAACTTGACATTACTAAAGTACAAACAGACAAATCCACAATCTTTGTGGGATAGATTAATACACCTTTCCCAGGAGCTTCTAGAAAAAGCAGATTTTAAAAATTATTATGGAAAAGCTTTGAAAAGCATGACAAACAAACTAATTTACACATGTAGAAACTGAATCCCTAAAATGCAGAGTATATACCCTTCTCAAGCACACTTGCAATACTTCAAAAGTTGACCATAAATCAATGTATTTCCCCTGGTCACCATCGAATGAAACTAGAAACAACAAAAAAAAAATCAGAAAATCTTTCACATATTTGCAAATTAAGCAGTACTTAGTTAAATGATCCATAGTTCGAAGAAGTAATCACAACCAAAATCAGAAAGTATTTTCAAATGAATTGATAATTTCAAAAACAAATACCAAATCAGTCCCGATTAATAGATGACTAAATAAAGAAAATGTGATGGAATACTACTCAGCTATTAAAAGATGAAATCTTGCCTTTTACAACAACTTGAATGGAACTTGAGCTGATTATGCTAAGCTATACAAATTATAAAGAAAAAGAGAAGTACCAGACAGTTTCACTCATATGTGGAACATAAAGAAACAAAACAAACAGAAAAAACACAACAAAATTGTCTTAGACTCTGAAATAAAGACTGTGGCTACCAAAGGAAAGAAGAGGGAGGGCGGAGAAAAACAGAAGTGGAGGGGTGATAATGACAGTGGTGAATGGCACTGGAACTCTGGTGGTGGGTGTGATCCAATACACATATAGATGGAGTTGTGAATCTACTCTCCAGAAACATATACAGTATTGTAAACAAATGAAACACTGACGAAAGAAAATTAAAAAAAAACAAAATTTATGGATGCCGCTAAAGCTATGCTTAAGGGAGAAACACATAAAAATTAAACACATCTCTTAGAAAGAAAGCCTGAAAATAATTATCTAAGTATCTATCTCAAGAGGTTAGAAAAAGGGCAAATTAAAACAAAAATGTGGAGGAGTAAGGAGAAAAGGGCAGAAATTAGTACTATAGATATCAAACTACCAATATGCTCTTGAAAAAATATTGAAAAAATTCACTCTGTTGAATATCAACTTAGTCCACAGCTACAGAAATGATATCATGGCATTCGAACAAAGGCAAACGGAACAATGAAACAGAATTGAGAGTCCCAAAAAAAAAACCCCACATGTATGCAGACACTTGATTTATACAAAGGTGGTATTTCAGAGCAGAGGAGAAAGGCTGGCATTTTCCAGAAAAGAAAGGCTGGCATTTTCCAGAAACACCTCTGAGTCAAATTATGATCTACATGGAAAATATGAGAAACTTGACACCAATCAGGAATCTAGTGGGCCTAAATAACAAATAGAAAAACAATAAACCTTCTAGAAGATAACATGGGAAGTTATGCTTATTATCCAGGTATAAGGCAACAACATTTTAAAAACATACATGAAAATAACAACCATTAATAATACTGGATTAAAATTTAAAACGAGTTTTCATAAAGACACCAGTAAAAGAGTGAAAAATCAAACTTCAGAGTGGGAAAAGATATTTATAACACATATAACAAACAAAAGCCTCATCTCTTGACTACAGAAAGGATTACTATGAATCAAGGAATGAAAGACAGATGTGTTCATCCTGTTTCTCTCAGAGGCAGATGACAAAATGGGATTAAACATATAAGGATTTATTAAGGAAAATGTCTGAGAGAAATTTAATTTAATCCACACGAAAGTGTTTTAACACTTTCCCATAAAGGACACAGAAATTACATAAAGCTGCTCACTTATGTACATTTCTGCAGAGAAGTAACAGACTTCCAAATGTAAAATAAATTATATTAAGACAAAATTCTGGAATAGAAGTAGAACGGAATTAAGAGCTCATGGAAAAACTGAATATGTCAAATCCATAGTGTTTTAAATCAAAATGACATGGAAAAAAGAAACTGGAACTAAGCTTACCTGTAACTGCCTAATTTACATCTCCTGGTATGAGGTAAGTTCAAGACAGAGTCTTATTTCAATACCCACCCACCCACCCACCCTAACATTTGTGGTCACTAAAAATACACTCTCTCTACATGTATTTGAGCATATTTGAATTTCTATAATATTTACCTAAAATGAAAAAAATCACTGTAATTGGACTATATATTAAAGCATATGCTTTGCCTTTTATCATTTAAGTTCTTCTGGAATTGCTTTAAAGTAAAATCTTTTATAAATAATATAATGTAAATAAATCATTTAAAAATGTTCTTAAGTTCTCAACTTATATCCAGACGGGAGCTTGTGCACCCTACAGGATTTACTTCATTCCTTGTATAATTGATACTGCACAAAGGGAAAATATGGAAACTAGGAAGATAAATGCTGCATTAGTCCATGTAGGTGCGAGAGTGATTTTGAGATGGACGTGTAACAGAGTAAGTAAACGGTGTAGAGGCAGGATGAAGGAACTCTTTCTTAAGTGAAAATGTAATCACCTCGAGTACTTAGAATTCACTGCACAGATGTTTGTTTATACAAGAGCATGTAAATATATACATCTGTTTAATTAAAAGCAGATTATAAATCTAGTGCTTTGGAACTGAAATGTATTAAGTACTTTTCTAGCTAAGAGTCTCTTAACCACAAAATGCACAACATAACATAGAGGTTGGGGGGAGGTTTGGGGGTTTTTTGTGCTTAGGTTTATAGAAAAATAAAAGCTATTGGGAAAATCTGATCATGTGTGAAGCTTCATAACATAATCCGGAATATTTGAGGAGTGTAGTTTGTTGTCAAAGGAAAAACAAGGACTCTGGATTAAAAAGAGAACTGAGTTAAAATCATACTCCCCTAACTTAGCCGTGGGGCCTTAGATAAGCCACTGAACTCCTACGAGCCTACATTTTCCCTTCTGTAAAAGTGGGGGAGCTAATATTGAACATAACAGGATGACGGGATGGGACTCTTCTTGCTTGAGGTATCAAAATAGTAGCTATCAGAACACAGGAAGTCAGACTCCTTCACCCACCCCTGTGCCCACAGTTACTATGGAAATAGTCAATGGCTTTTATCAGAGTTTGCTATGAAGTAAACCATCCCACACCTTAGTGCTTAAAATCACAAATTATTAGTATCTCTTACACTTCTATGAACTGTCTTGGCAATTCTTGGGCCAGCTTGACCAGGCTA
Source organism: Solenodon paradoxus (assembly GCA_004363575.1). Classification (NCBI taxonomy): domain Eukaryota; kingdom Metazoa; phylum Chordata; class Mammalia; order Eulipotyphla; family Solenodontidae; genus Solenodon; species Solenodon paradoxus. The sequence continues at coordinate 208 of RJWH01007880.1, read as the reverse complement.
GATGATTCAGAATGGCCTCATGCACGTCTGTCTGCTGACTTCATGTCAGATGGGGTAATGGGAAGAGTTTAGCCAGACTCATCAGTCAGAAAGTTGACCTGAGCTTACTCAAAAAGTGGTAATCAAAAAGTTCCCAAGAGCAGCAAAACAGGTCATGACTTACTGTGCAAGCACTTCGTAAGTTTCCATGTGTACCATATTTACTAAT
>RJWH01007879.1:0-35881 GCA_004363575.1 Solenodon paradoxus | reverse complement strand
ACTGACCCCAAAATTAGCAGAGGAAGGGACTTGAGAATCTGAGAGATGCTTCAGTGTACCAACCTGTGTGAGAGGACTTGCACTAAAATAGTTAATATTACTTGTACACTGCTTCTGTATTGATCTGGACCTCAGTCAAGTTTGGGTGACCTGAACTTTTATCCAGGTTAGAAAATTGAATGAGTATTCTAGAACTTCTTCTATGTGCCTCCTCAAGGAAACGTCTCAGTGCTATACAGAAATGATGTTTTGTTCAGATGATAATTACTCAAATGAGCAGGGCACTGTCGCAGCTGGAAAAGTAGCAACTGCAGTATATATCTGGTGTTTCTTTTCTGATATTGCTTCTTGTACACAAAATACATTTGATTTGCTCAAAACAATGGTAAACTTCTTGGAGACAGAAGGGATCCAGACATCCCTTAAAATAAGGGAGCTTAAAATCAATTGTAATAAAGCTGAGTCATACTTTCAGGAGGTTGATTGAATTTAATGCCAATGAAGAGAAAGAGAACTAGGTTGGGCAAAATTGGTCATCATCATCATTGTCATCTTCTGCATCCTCCTTATCTGAATAATATTGTTTAATAGCTTATATTATGTGTTAGACATTATATCAAGAGATTTATATTTATTACCTATTTTAATTCTATCAAATTTCTTATGAGGTAAGTATCATCTTTATTTTAAATATGAATCAGTTGCCGAAGGTAGAGATATTAAATAACAAAGTTTTTAGAGCTTGTTCCTGGAACCCAACTTAGGTCTATGTAACTCTGGAGCTCAAGTTCTCAATATGATCTAAATTTCCTCTGTAAACTGAATGCTTTGTTTGTGCCAGTTAGATTGACATGATGGATAGAAATTATATATATATATATATATACATATATATTTAACACTTTATTATTTATTATTTAAATTTTATTAAAAGAACATTACATCATTATCTTACATAGGTTAAAGGGTACATCATTGCAAATCATACCGTGTTCAAGAGCCTGTACAATCATGGCTTCGTCTATGTTATATGTCAACTGAAGGTACTTAAAGAACTAAACTCCCAGTCTTAGGTGATTTTAGTCTGACCACATACCAGCTCATTTTGTAGAATCCTTTGGGGATTGATTGCTCAACAGGCTTAATTCTGAAGGAGGAAGATGCCTTCTGCTTTTGACATTCCCTTCAGACTATTTTCAGAGGCAGCACCATAAAGGAGCATCAAGACACACCTCTGATCATCTGTCTCCTTAAATGCTGTACTCCTTTGTTTCCTCTTTATATTTGTTTTTTCTTTTCTCATCAGGACCTGCCTTAGGTGAAACTCTGTGTTCTGGTAAGTTACTGAGGCCTAGATCCTGGTTGTCAAAGTGGTATTAGAGAGATGCAGAGAGTCTTTTTCTCCTGATTACCAGAATTCATGACTGTTTCAGGATAAAAATTTCAAAAGATTGAAAACCAGCAGTCTTTCTTTGTTAGGGTCTTCTTTCTCTCTGTGTGGTGGTGAGCCTCACGGTGAAGACTTTGAAGTAAAAGGTTAATGAAAACATGATTTAAAGAAGAAATTTAAATGCTTCAGCTTACTGTCTACAGGAAATTTTCCTTTTGTACTACTGATGAGTCTTGTGAACTATAAAATCAACATGAAAGGCAGACTGTATGGACAAGTGTGGAGATGATCTAGGAATTAAATGATTTTTGTTCATGGCTTCTGCTTCCACTGGAATTTAGGAGGCTGAGGAGTCCAAAAATATTTAAAGTCATCGATGTGATAGGATTTTAAAAATGCTCGATAGATAGTAGCACACCTGTCTATCTTTTGTTTTTCCCAGGAGGTCAGAGTAAGGGAATGTAATTTTCTCAGGTAAAATTGGCACAACACAATTAGTAGGGCAATGAGAAAAATATTGTCTCCTCTTAGTATTCCTATAAAATCTTTACTTGCCCTTCCTCCCACATCATGATGGCTCAGGTGGTTTAATAGGTACTGAAAGTATTTGGAATTTAGAACAGTGGACATCAGGACATAGGTTATATGTCCACATCACTTAGCATATGCAATTTAAGAGCCCACTTTTTAGAATCTTTTCTCATTCTTCAGTTTGTCTGCAACATGGAGAAAATTGCTATTCTTTTTTTGTAGTATGCAATGGCATCTGCCCACGATGCTTTATTTTGCATTCATACATATAGTGTCACACACAATAGTCACCCATTTCTCTATCTCCCTATATATCTGTATTACTACTGAAATATGCTAATGATGATACTTGATATCATAGTGTAATATAAAGATGTATCTGAGCAGATCTAGACATAATTGATAGTTCTTTCAGAATCATACAAAATCATAGATTGCTAGAGCTGAGAAGAACTATAGAAATGATCAAATGCGGAGTTTCAGACATGGGTTTAAGTGCTTCATGAATAATACAAAATCATGTGCTAAGTTTTATGCATACATAAATCATTTGAAGGGAAGAGGTAAAGTAATTTATGAGATTCTTACAGAATTACATGATTAGCTAATTAATATTTTAAAAAGCACTAGCGGCAACCCTTTTATTTTACACATGAGAACGCTAAGAGAAAATGAAGTCACAAGACCCGTATGTTGGAGCAAAAAGAACCCAGATCTTCTGATTTCTAGTTCTGTACTGTTTTTATGAAATGATGCTTAAAATGTTAGCAGGAAATATGCATTGACTGGCTCCTTTGTATCGTTCCATGCTTGTTCTTCCATCTCTTTGTCCCACAGTGTATCCTATGGCACTTCTTTCAGTTTCTCGATTGTACTAGGGGAAACTCTGAGCCTCTGTATCTGCAAATGCACCTTAGGGAACACTCTCAGCATTTTCTTAAATGGACTTACTTTTAGGGTCTCAGTTCTTCTGGGAGGCTTTCATTGTCGTTTCTATGTGTCCTGTGCCCATTCCATAGAACCTTGCACTGTAGTATGTTATAGCTGATTTCCCTGTGCAGCTTAGTTCTGTTACACACTAAAACCCATGAGCAGAAAGATTATTTATCTTAGAGCTCTACTTCCAAGTTATAGATCTCTTGTCCATTTCTCTCAACCTCCGCTGCCAATTCTGAAGTCATAGCTAGTATAATTTGCACCTAGGCTATGCAATAACTTTCTAATTGATTCCCCAAATCCACGTTGCCTCCTTCTAATCAATTGCATTCACAATAGCTGCGTGATCTTTTAAAATATGATTTGATCACCTCCTTAAGAAGCCTCATAGGTGAGGTTCTGTCTAAATTGACCTCAGTCCACCTCTCAGTTCTTCTCCCCTGTCTTTCTATCTCTCCATCTACAATTGCTTCAGTCACTCCCTCTTTTGCATTAGACTTTGCAAATACTTTGAAAATACTATCCTATCTCCTCCTTTTTGCTTGACTAACTCCTGCTCAATCTCAAGCTTCAGCGTTGAGGTAATTTCCTCAGAAGTTTGTTTCCTGATCTCTAATCCAAATAGTTTGTCTTTACTAGTACCTGTAAAAATGTCAACTCTTCTCTCACAAACATTTCTCATAAGTTTCACCTGTTTACTGCCTGATGTATGTTTTTTTTTAACCAACCCTAATAACTACAGCAGGTCTTCAAATAATGTTTTGTTAAACATAATTTTGTTGTAACATTGGTGAGGAAAACGTTTTTTTCCTGGTGGGGACCATTGTCTGGAGTTTACATTCTCCCCACGTCTGTGTGGGGTTTCTCCTGGGACACTGGTCTCCCCCAACATGCAAATATGTTCCTTTCAGGTTAATTGGTGAGTTTAAAATGTCTCAGTTTGAGTGAGTGTGCATGTGCGATGTGCCCTGTGAAGGAAGGGTGTTCTATTCAGACTTGGTTCCTGTCTTGCGCACTGAGCTGCTGGGAGGGCCTCCAGCCGCCTGAACTGGAATAAGCAGGTTGGGAGATGAATGAATGAAATGGTGATTGTTTACTATTAGAGACATTTGGGGGCCTTTATCTAGAAGTTTGGTGACATTTTTGTGACCAGAAATATGTCATAAGAAATTAACTTTTGTTTATATCAATTAGCCTGTGGGAAAGTTGGTTTCATTAGATGTCGATTTACTGAAAACCACATTTCCACGAATTTCTGGGCCACATGGAAGACTTACTCTACAGTACAAATTCCACGGAGATAACAGCCATGTCTGCCTTGTTTGCTACTGTGTTTCTGCAGCCCAGATTCAGGAGCAGCAAACGAGGCGTCTTGGCGCTGAGGAAGCTTTTTCTCTAGCTGTGCAAGACCTGACCCTGCACTTTCACAACCACGTGGCTGCACATCTCTAAAATTTGTGCCCTAAAACATCTGTTTGGCTCACCGTACCCCCACCTCTGAGTCTAAACCATAATGGGTATTTCATGCTATTCCTTTAATTATTTAATGATTATATTTGGATGCTATTCGGTAGAAACTGACTTAGGAATTAGGGAAATCCAAATATTTCATTGATCCCAGCATCTGTACTTTATGAGATTCCTAGAGGAGCAGCTGGTAGCATCAAGGGAAAGTGCAAATGAGAATCAAAGAACCACTTGATGGCAGCCAGAGTTTGCTTCCCAATATAGGGCTTCTGGGTAATCTTGTTCACCGAACCTGTTCTAGAGGGAAGACAACGGAGGCCCTCTTCTCCCCTCTGAGATCCGAATCGGAATCTCCACACTTTCGTGTTTCCTGATTAGCCTCAGGATCCAGAACGTGGAAGCAGTCGTTAGCATGAGGCACACACACGAAAAAGAAGAGGAGCCGTTTCATTCAAGGAAGCTGCACGCTTTCACACCCCGTAGGATATGTGTCCTAACCAGAATTTCCAAATATGACCCACAGGATCAGACTTTTCTGTGGGGAGGTGGAGTCATGAGGGAAGTAAGGGTTGCCCCTGAATTTCATATTGTACGCTTATAAAGGCTAGTCTCTTACTATCTAAGAAGAGTACATGCAGGGTATGGTCTGAGTGGTTAGAATTACAAATACATTTGAAAACTGAATATACTTCAATCTCCTAATCTTATCTTTACTAGTGGCCCTCATAGTCTCTCATAGCCATGGGTCTGTGCCACCTCAGCATATCTCTCAGGGCTTGTTTCACCTTGTCGTTGCGGAGACTGAAGATGAAAGGGTTCAGGAGGGGTGTGATGATACAGCTGAGGACAGAGGCGCCTTTGTTGAGCAGTGTGGACTGAGCCTCTGATAAGCGGATGTAGAGAAAGATGGAGCTGCCATAGACGATGAGGACCACTGTGAGATGGGAGGCACATGTGGAGAATGCTTTCTTTCTCTCAGCAGCTGTGGGGGCCCTGAAAACAGTGGCAAGAATGCAGGTGTAGGAAATGGAGGTCAGTGCCAGTGAGCCCAGTAACACCGAGGTGGAGAGCACAAAAGCCACCAGCTCCAGCATGTGGGTTTCCCCACAAGAGAGCTTCAGCATGGGCCAACTGTCACAAAAGAAATGGTCAATACCATTGGGACCACAGAAAGGGAGACCGGCCATGAGGATGGTGGGGCAAAGGACCCAGAGGAATCCAGCTAGCCAGGAGGCCAGCACCAGTTGGGAACAGACTTGACCACTCATCAGGGTCTCATAGTGGAGAGGTCGGCAGATTGCCAGGTAGCGATCCAGAGACATGACTGCTAAGAGGAAGAAGTCAGTAGTGCCAAGAAGGAAGTACAGGTAGGATTGAATGATGCAACTGGCAAATGAGATGGTGTGATCTCCCGTGAAGAGAACGACAAGCATCTTGGGAACCACAACCGACACGAGCAAAAGCTCCAGGAAGGACAGGTTCCTCAGGAAGAAGTACATCTGTGTGTGCAGGCGTCGGTCCAGGAAGCTGAGCACAATGATGAGCATGTTGCCGGTGGCTGTTACGACATAGGTCACCATCAACCCCAGGAACAAAAAGAACTGCAGGGTGTGGCTACTGGGGAAGCCCAGAAGGACAAACCCTGCTATCTGAGTCCAGTTTTCAGGACTCATCTCCAGTCAGCTGCAGGTGAAATGACCATAGCTACCAATCGTCATTTTATCAATCAATAAAATAATATTGAGCACCTAGGACTTTGAGAATGTCTACTAACCTGTATTTCTTATAGATTACGATAGTAGACAGAATATAATAATAATCTATTGTGATTATATACCAACAATAGCATGGATGATATTGAACACCAATTATATTAGGAACTTTATATGCAGTATTTCTTCTCACAGCTACAGTTAAATCTTACTGTTTTCATCTTTAGATAAATAAGGATGACTGAATAAGTTTAAGGAGCTCTTCCATGATCAAACAGGGAGCAGGTGATAGGGGCAGGATTTCATGCCGAGCATTTGTGTTCCCAACACACATACGGGTTCCCGTGTTTCACTGGACTGGCCACCACATTAGTGTGTGGCCTTAGAGGAATCCAGAAGCATAGAGGGCATTAGAAGATTTTATAGAATAAATGCACCATGAACAAAATCTAATAGGTATTGAGAAATCTTAGTATTTGTGGTCCTTATGTGTTCTGGCTTAACATAAAATAACAATAAAAATGTAGGCTTTCAATATCTTCAGATATTTTATTTTCTTTAATTAGCTAGGGAGCCCCATGGGATTGTACTGTAAAATTCAATCTTTCAGAGGTGTTCTTCTTATTTTTTTTCTTTCTAAAATCAAGACTTCCTTTTGAGGTCATTGAACTCCTTCTCCCAAGAGTCTCATGGGGATAAGACGGGGATGCAGAGGGAACGTTGCTAAAGGATATAGAATGGATCAGCTTGACTCTTCAACTTCTGCCTGAATTTGGAGATATATTCATCTTGTCCTTGGAGTTTCAGCATCTTGTGATTTTTCATTCACACATTTTGAAGGAATGGATTTTGTGTAACATCTGGATACCAGGATTCTTTTTTCACATCTAGCACCAAATACTCAGAATTACATAGATCCTGCCTGTCAGAGAAAATTTTGGAAAATATCCTAAGACTAAAAAGAAAAAGCCAATTACCATCAAATTGCTTGGTTTTCATTGACAAGAAATGAAGTATTGAGAGCTTTGACAAAAGTTTAAGCCACATCATCTATTCCTACAGACTTCTAGCATTAAAGATGAGGTCAAATATTTTCTCAATTCTTTCTAAAGCCACCTTATCAAAGGTTATTAGTTGAGGCAAAAAATCCTGGTTGCAAGTTTCAGGAGGGCTAATTTCCATTTCCATTAACGTTGGCAGTATCAAGTCCTGGGATTTAAGTAACTAGCTAATAACAAAGCTTCATTCTTTAATCCTAGACCTTGTATCTCCAAAATAAAGTCCATAAAAGGATTCAAGAGATTATTTCAGGATCATATAATTGTTTCAGATAAGGAAATTTTGTTAAATGTGACTGGTCCCAAAGCATTAGGTAAATAATATGATTAAAGGTAGCTTGTAAAACTTAGCTGTCAAGCATTCAATATTAACTTATAGCAACTGTTATCAAATACATACAAAATCTATTACACGGCATTACAGAGACAGTCGACCTGAATAAGTTCCTGAGTCACTTCATCTGTTGACTGGTATTTCTCTTACTACTCCAGATAGTAAGACTATAAATCCCCCTGCACACATGTTCAAAACTTCGTCATTTTGAATCTCAATATAATGTTGCTGACTGGACTTCTTATTGTCTAGGAAGACTTGCCTAATCATAGTTAGAAATTGTTAGTGTTATTATTGGAAACAGTTTCCTCTCCCATGCCCTTTGCACTAGAAGTGCTACTTGGCAAGATAAGAATCAATGAAGGGGATTAGAGCTAGGAGGGTCTGTCACACAAACACACATTTTCCATTCAATTTAGCTGTTATACGTTATGACTGAACAACCTGGAACACATCAGATTTAAAAAAATCTTAGAGGTAGATGTCCATTTACAGTTGTACTGTGAAACTAATAAATATGGCTATTTGAACTTGAAATGGCAACCTGCCAGGAGGGAAAAGGGGACTAATTTTGAATGTCACACTAAGTTAATGCCTAATAATAACAAAAGCAAGCTTCATTGCATACTCATGTGACAGAAATTTTTCATTCATTTCATGGTTAAGCCTCTCAGCAACTATACAAGGTAAGCATTACCTCCACTCTGTAGGCAAGGGAATTATAGTTAGAGAGATTAAGGACCTGTATCTACTGAGCAGAGAAAAGAGGGGCTGGAATAAAGTCTGACTTCAGTGACTCCTTTTCTAACTGCCAAAACATATTTTCGATGAGAGAGTTTGGGACTACAAATTTGATTTGGTATCAACTTCCAAATGTTACCTTATTCCCATCAATGATAGGGAATCTGCATATAGAAATTGTTTGTTGTAGTTTAAATCTTTGACCTTGAAAAACTGAAATTATCTCTTGAACTTGTATCATTACAGGGACAAGCACTATTGTGGCAGCTTTCAGCACCTCCTCCATAGAAATAGAAGATAGGGGTTTTGACCCCATCCCCACTCCCTGTCCTCTCCTGGAATATACTGTGGAAACATATTTTCTTGTCCTTCAAGTTCTATCACAGCATTTAAACATGCAGAAAGCGATGACTTCTACTTGAGCTGGTTATAGATATTGAATGGAATACAAAAGAAACTGCCAATTTTGTCAGTTTGACTATTCTTTCATGGCATTGCACATTTGGCTTATTTCCCTAAATCTGGAATCACCAGAATCATTCTATCTCCCTCGTGGATAGTGAGACTCACCTGCCAGTACTTATAATCCAGTGCTTAGAAGATCCTTCCTCTGTCCCCTCATTCACAGGGGTTCTTTGGTCTTGTAAATGTCACATGGACCACTGCCGTGTGTCTACCTTTCATCCTGTCCTCCTAGCTCTGTTACTTCAGTCAGTGCTCGTCTCAGTCAAACCTTCTCCTCCTATGGGAACCCATTTGCTTGGTTTCTTTCTTTTTTCCTCTCTTTAGACAAACATCTGGCATCTTGAAGTTTAAATGCATTTTACAGCATGCTAATCAAGGTTGAAACTAAGATTACGGAATTATTTCCTGAGAGAATGGAGAAACATGAGCGCCAGTGTCACCTAGTTGGTTTTTTTAAAATTGCTAATTTTCACACTTGATCAAGAAATGTGACCAATTCCCTGAGTTAAGGCCGAAGAATATTGATTTAAAAAAATGCCTCCGAGTTATTCTTGTTTACCTTAATGTTTGGGAAATGTTTGGAGTTAGGGCGAAAGAAGAGTGTTGGGTCGGTTTGGGTGTGACCAGGAAAAAGAGCCGAGATGGGTAAGTTGCTGGTAGGACCCAGAAAGACTAGAAATAGAAGGACCAGTTTTCTGTGCTAAAAACATCAGCAGCTTTCTAAAGTGGTGGCAGAGATAACTTCGCGTATTATCCAGAACAGCAATAAACCCATGCTTCTCAATTATCACACGTCTGGATGACTGCGTCGGTGCTCTCACGTGCTCATCGGTATACAGAGATTATGGTTATTTTTTTAGGAGTGGGCTAGCTATGTACTCCCACACAGGCAAGATTAGATCCAGTCTTCCACTCTTGCTGTGCACAGCATATTCTATCAGGTATTAGAGACACAAAGTTGAATAAACTGCTGAGGAGCTGATACTAAGTAAGAGTTGTCTATGCAAGTGATAAATTCCTTGAAATTTGATTAAGGTCACGATAAAGGTAAAATTCAGGTTTTGTGGGGGGCAGAGAAGAGAAAGTTATAAATTTCATTTAGGATAGCATGGTGTATTTTATAAGATTATATCATTTCACTGAGTATTTTTATTTGACTGAGCTTTTAAAGATGAATTTGCTAGATCAAAAGGGATATGAATCTTGTAGATTAAAAGTAAACTAAATTGCCCAAAATTTTGCATTTTTCAATATGAAAATGAGATTATAAAATTTATACATTCTTAGCTATCAAACTATTGTTTCAAGTATTTTTATAGTTACTATGTAAGTATATTCTGCTTTAAAGATAGCAAGTAGAGCATACCATTGATGAACATAAATGATTTAAGCATGATGGGTTTAAAGTCTCATAAGAGTATAAACTGAGTTGGATTTTGACACTGAAGACATGTAAATTCTTTGAATCATTTCCATCTCTGCTAGCAATGCCACTGTATATCTATTATATGGTATTCTTGCTTTGAAGTTATTGTCAAATAATTTGATTAATGTATTAATTTAGAAACAGGTGAATATTTTGAGTTTTTTGCTTCTTAATAAAAGTATTCAGTCCTTTAAGTTATCATTACTAACACTGTAATTGTGCAATAAAAATTTCCCCTGAAACGGTGCTAAATGGGGCTGGCTACTTTGTTTTGAGCTCTCTTGAATAAGGGAGGCTATTATTTTTCTCTACATGCAAAATTTGACATTTACATGAAACTTCGATGCGAACTACAGAATATATTTTTCCCAATGACAGGGATCTTAGTAAAAGAAGAAGTAGTTAGCCTCGTTACAGAGAGTATTCAAAAGGCAAAATTTGGAGCTCCCCATCATGCAGCATTGTACTCTATCGGTTCCAGTGTTGGTGTTTTTCTGTGGAGCTCAACATTCGAAGATGAGAATAGATTGTTCTCACTCTTAGCTTCCTTCAGAAAAACAGAAATTATATTGCTCTATACAACAAAATGTGTCATGTTTTCCAATACCCTAAATCTGTATGTATAACAAAAGCTAATTCCAAAAAGTCCAGTTCTTAGTCAAGAGTAAGAATACATTTCGAGTTGCAAAGTTGCCTGAAATAGCAAGCTGATATAGGTTGTCTTTTGTACCTGTTCTCATACTGCATTTCTGAGGTCTTCTCCTTGTCAATTTGAAAAACGTGCACTTAAATCTATCCGGCTGCTATTTATGATCAGCTGAGCACAGAGAAGACTTCTTGAATCACCAAGTCTTTTTGATTCAAGTAGTACCAACAAAACCCCTTTCACTGTTGAGAGAGAAGCTCCAATAACTTTGCCTGATTGTTTCTTTCCACACTCAATCAATTAAAATGTTCTTGAACTTGCTTTGAAATCCCAAAAGGAACAACTTTGACCAAACTTCACTTAAAATAAACAATGTAATTAATCCTTTGAGGCTATAGTGGATGAGATGTTTGAGAATTGTCATTGAGTGCTAACTGTAGTTTTTCAACCAAAAGACAGAATCTTGGGTACAGGATAAGAAAAAAGAATTGCTACTAGATTCAAACTTTTGAAAATTCTGTTAAATTAGTAACATCGGCCTTGGGTATCTTGACAATATATTTAAATGATAAAATTTAATATATATATATATATAAACAGATATATGTGTGTATGCATGTATGTATACATAATAAGTATGAAAAATAAATCCTATTTTCAATTGATATTGGGTATCGAGTTATCACATTAGTTGTAGAATATACTAGTTGCATAAATTCCCGTACATTATTTAAATTCTGTAAGCTTCAGTTTGCTCATTTCCAAAATGGGTTTCAGTGGACTCTCAGAAGGATGGATTATGTATATTTTATACCAAGGTGAGCAACGGAGATTAAAAACAATTCGAATCTTGCAATAAAACTTCTTTTCTCACTTAAGTAAATTCTAGAGACTCAACGTATCCATTTTTTTCTCTGCCTACTCCAACCTTCTTCTCCCAGTAAATGGTGAATTTGAAACTTACTAAAACAACACCAAAGAATTAAGAGTCTGCACATTTCTAGGTGCAATTCTACTGAAAGATTTTGTACACACTGAAGCATTAAGTGACTTGTGAATAGTATTGACTTAGCAGATTCTATAGAATCTAAGGACATTTTACAAGTTCTATTGATGGTTGCCCAACCTTGTTTGCCATTAGAGAACATGAAGTCATGTCAAACTGCATACTGTGGTGTTTATTTGTGATTAATTAGGTTTTTTCTCTCTTCTTGAAAATGAGAAGTTATTCTGCCATACTCTTTGAGGTTCATATGCTAATGGTGATGGTTTAAAATATACAATATGTAGATAATTTTAAACTAATAAGAAAAACTCTCAAACATTCTAAGATTCTCAATCTTGTCTTGTTAAGTTAGATGGAATGTGAGATCATTCAAAGCCACCCGCTGTTAACATGGGAAAAAGGGGTCAGTGAGGAGCCACTGCTGCTCTGACTGTCAGGAATTAGAGAGAATGTGCCCCAAGAATACTTGTGCCTCTTGGATACTGTAGAGGGGAGTGCATATCAGCTCTTTTCCCACCTTTCCTCCACCCAGATGGACAGAGTGCTGAGCGTCACCCCTGGAGTTCCATCTAGAGTCCATTTCCTAAGTATGTGTATTGATATTTCAAACATTTCATTCCCTGTGATCCTCCTTATTTAAATTTCCTAGATTTTTTTCTGTTTACTTTGTGGAACCCTAACTGAAAGACATTCCAATTAGAGGAGAATTTCTGTGAACTATGGCAGATAACTATCTATAGTTCATTGTCATCTTGAATAAAGATGGGACATCAGTCTGAGGGGAGTATAATTAATATAATTGCTAATTTAAATAAATTGATTTCTTTACCTTTCCCTCTCCCCCTCCCTCTCTCCCTCTTCCTTTCTTCCATTTTCCTTTATGACTACTTATTTGGTTAATCTCGGCAAATGGGTTAAGGAAAAAGCAAAATGTATATTGACTGAGCTAGTTCAGAAACTGCAACACTAAATTATCCTGGGAGATTTTGTCTAAATTTCAATGTTGCCAAATATATGTCAAAATATGTGAAGGTTATCTAGGACACTTCTAGATCCTTTCCTGGAATCTGATTATCTTCCTCCTAAACAGGACTGTGTATTGGTTATTTAAATAATCTTGTGACGGTGCTTCTTATATTTTCCCCATTGCTATAAAAGTCTAACTTGTTATCTGAGGTTCATATAGAAAAAAAGGATGGATTACTACTGTGTCGTAATGCTCTGAGTTACTAACATCGTTTTAAAAAGTCAGAGTTTAACTAGATGAATACCAGATTGGTAAAATTGCAGGCATCTTTAAAAATGAATAAAAGAGCATCTTATCACATGGAGATCTTTGCTTGCCAGGCTTGTGCCTTAAAACCAGCAATTTGGAGAATATTTTACCTGAAATTATTATTAATGAAATTTCAGTTTGTTTGCAATTTACTAATTTACTAATTCAATATATATGTTAAATAATTTAGATTCATTAACATTGAACTCTCACACCATTTTGATAAAGTAATAAGAACATTTTAGGAATACTTTCTTTGTATACCAAAGTTAACCCATTTCAGTTTTTTCACTCCTTGGAAGCAGAATATTATTTAATCTGCACAACAATGGTGTGAGAAAGAAAGAACTCTGTCTTTATTTTTAGATTAGAGAAAATAAGTAGCTTGACTGAGGTCAGGCAGCTAACAGAAGGGTGATAAAAGAATCTAGTTATTTGCCTCTAAGGGTTAAACATTTAAATACTTTATTGCTGTGTCTTTTTCATATACTCCATTGCTATTTCACAAATATCAGATGTAAATATAATGACCGCAGCATCTGCCACTGTAAAACACTTAGGAGCACATCGTTTGTGCCAGATCCTGTTACCTAGTACTTCAGAAATGCTTCTTTCCTCTCACATCTCTATAAAGGAAAGGACTCCACATTCTGGGGTTCTTGGATTTTTCTACACTTTATTTATTTGTCTAAGTGACGAGAAATAGCTACTATAAAGGGTCAGAGTCTAAAATTCATTGGGTTATTTCCTCAACAGTAGATAGAACGACCATGTCTCAAAAGCAAAGAACACAGTTCCATCCTTTGCTTAGGACCAGTTTATTTATTAAAAGAAAAATGACACTCCTACTCCTACACAATAAATCAATTGATGCATGGAATTCCTTATTCTCTGTAGAGGACAGTCACAATTTTCTTTCGTTTACTGTAGACCAGACTAGTAAGTAGAAGGACCCATTTGGTCTTAAGACAAAGGCACATTTTTTCTAATCTAACATTTACCAGAATGTTCTCCTTTCTACAGATAATAGTCTCCTTGCCCATGACTGTAGCAGATGCATTCATCTTATTTGACTAGTGGTCTTGTGTATGTTCTCCACTGATTAGAACTTAGAGAAGAATGAATCAGCATGAGCTAACCTCTAAAAAATTGCTTATTATTTCAAATGATTCTAAGAAACACAAAATGTGACATTGTTTTCTAAGTGATATACAAAGATGAGCAAAGCATAATTTAAGGAGGCATAGGTGAGTGATTATTTTTTTCTAGTGGGTTTAGGAAACGCTTCCCAAAGGGTATTTGTTTTTTGTTGTCCTTTGAAAGGTATGTTTTTCAGGTAGAAAGAAGTTTGGATTTTAGACTGAACTTTGATAAGAGGTGGGAGTATTACAGGCATTATGTCTATGAAAAAATTGATTCTCAGGAAGACTAATGACTCTGTGTTAATCAATGCAGTTAATCCGTAGTCAAGATGATAATACTGATTTTCTGAACTTGAGTTCAGTGTTTTGTTTTGCTTTTATACTAGATTGATGGCCTTCCAACAAATATTAAGACTTACTTTGTTATATGGACTGAATATTTTTAGTCCTCTCAACTTCATATTTTACAACCCTGCCTCCTAATTAGATGGTATTTAAAGGTGGGGCTATTGGGAAGCAATGGGATTTATATGAGGTTATGAAGGTAGTGCCCTCATGATAAAATTAGTGCCTTTAGATGATGAGGAAGGGACATAGACACATTCTTTCTCTTGATGCACACAAAGATGTCATGTGAACACAGAGCAAAAGGTCATTGGCCTGCAACCTGGGAAAAGGACCCTTACAAAGAACTAAATCTCTTGGCTCCTTGATTTTCAACAAAAGAAACTAGCTGACATACACAGAATTTTAATGCAGCAATAGAAAAATATGCATTCTTCTCAAACATACAGAGAATATTTTATAGAAAAGGTCACATTAGCTCAAACAATAATCTTTAACAAAGGAGTCAGAGACTTACAGTGGAGCAAGGACAGTTTCTTCAACAAATGCTATTGGGAAAATTGGACAGACATCTACATGTAAAATGTTGAAACGAGATCACTGACACCATACATAAAAATTAATTCAAAGTGGATCAGAGAGTTGGATGTAAGACAGACACCATAAGATACAGAAAAGAAAGTATAGGTAAAGCTACAGGATATTGACCTAAAAGATGTCTTTGAGAATTCGACTTCCATAGCAAGGGAATTAATAACCAAAATAAACAAATTGGATTGCATCACACTAAAAATCTTCTCTACAGTGAAAGAAACATTCATCAAAATAAAAAGACACCCTATTGAAAGAAGATATTTGCACATCATACACCTGGCATGGAATTAGTATCTGAAATCTATAAGGAACTCATCAAACTCAAAAAAAGGAAAACCAATAATCCAATTGAAAATGGGCAGGAGGTCTTTATAGACTTTTCTCTAAAGAGGATTTACAGATGGTCATTAAATACATGAAAAGATATTCTACTTCTCTTGTCATCAGGGAAATGCAAATCAAAACAATAATGAGATATCACCTTATACCAGTGAGAATGACTATCTTCCAAAAGAATGGAAATAACAAGTGCTGGAGAAGAAGTGGAAAAAAGGAAACTCTCATATAATATTGGCAGGAGTGTAAGATGGCACAACCTTTAAGGAAAACAGTCTTCATGGTTCTCAAAGTATTGAGACTGGAAATCTCATGATTCAGTTATTCCTCTGTTGGGTAAAAACAAGACAACAATTATTTGCAGAGATATAAACATTTCAGTGTTGACAGCAACATTATTTACAATAGCCAGGAGCTGGAAACAACCTGAAAGCCCCACAACAGAAGTCTGAAGCAATCAATAAGAAATAAAGTGACCGAATCAATAATGAAAAAACATTCCAAGGAAGGACATCAGAGGAACAGATAGCTTCACAGGTTATTTCCATCAAACATTCCAAGAATTAATATCAACCCTTCTCAAACTCTTACAAAAAATGGAAGAATAGAGAACAATTCCAAGCTTATTTTATCAGGCTAGAATCACACAGATAGCAAAGTCAAAGACGCCAAACGAAAGAAAATGATAGGTCAGTATTCCCATGAACATAAATGCAAAAAACATTTTTCTAAGAGAAAGAAAGCAGACAGCAATAAAGGCAAGTAGTAAGGCATACAGGCAGCAGGAAGAAAGAGAAGAAAGAAGCAGTCATTTATTTATTTAGTTGTTTGTTTTGGTTTTACCTCCCTTGCCCTGGGTCTCAAAGTGGGGTTCTTGAGCTATACATTTTTTTATCTCCAGGACCTGCTGATGCAAAAATTCTGAATAAAATAGTAGCAAATAAAATTCAAAGGCACACTAAAAGGATTATATGCCCTTATCAAGTAGGGTTTATACCTTGGAGGCAAGGATGCTTCAACATATGCAAATCAACATGATATACCACATTATTAAAATGAAGGAAAAAACCACACATAATTATTATCATAGATGAAGAAAAAGCATCTGACAAAATTCAAAATCCAATCGTGATTTAAAAATAACTGTCACAATATTAAATACATAAGGAATTCAGAATAATAAAATCAACATACAAAAAATACATGATTGCATGTTTGTATATGCAATTAGCTATTTGATAAGCAAATTAAGAAAACAGTCCTATTCATAATAACAAGAAAAATTAAAGTAGTAATAAACTTAAATCAGGAGGTGAAGGCTAATGCACTTAAAATATTAATGTAGGAAATTAAAGAAGGTACAGATATATGGAAATATATCCCCGGTATATATTGGAGGACTTAATATTGTTAAAATAGCTATACTACTCAAAGCTATTTACAGTTTCAATGACTCACTATTAAAAGCCCAATAGTAGTTTTTACATAAATAGAACAAACATTCATATAATTCATCTATAACTACAAAAGATCCTAAAGTGCCAAAGCAATCTTGGCAAGAACAGGGTCAGAGTTATCACACTTCTTATTTCCAAAATATTTTAGAAACAATTGTAATCACAACAGTAAGGTATTGTCATAAAAATACATAAAACAATGGATCAGAATAGAGAATCAAGAATAAAAAAATCCACACATTTATGGCAGTCAGTCTCTAACAAGGATGCCAAGAGCACACACTGGGGGAATGATAATCTTTTTAATAAGTAGTATTGGGGAAATTGAATAGCCAAGGAAGAAGAATGAAATTGGACTCTTACATCGTATACAAAAATCAATTTAAAGTGGATTAAAGACTTAAATGTAAGTCTTAAAACTATAAAAATCCCAGAAAAAATAGAAGGGAAGAATTTTTGACATTTTTCTGGACAGTGATTGTTTGGACATGACATCCAAAGGACAGGTGATAAAAGACAGAAAAGGAGGATATAAAAGTGTTATTTAATATGTGGAGAAAGAGAATCCTTGTACATGGCTGATGAGGATGAAAGTTGGAAAGTTTGGCAATTTCTCAAAATATTAAAAAGAGACCCGCCGTATGCTACAATACTCCCACTTCTGAGTATATATCCAAAGAAAATGAAATCTGTATCAAATATTTTATAACACATAACTTCAGTTATATGTTTACATTTAAAGCATATTAATCAAAGTTTCTGGGTTTCGCAGCATGTTAGCTCAATGTCGTATAGTTCTGCAAATTAAAAATCCCACAAAAAGTGTATGATTTTATTTTCTGCATATTTATGATAATATGTAGTACAACAAGGTTTGATTACCACTGACTTTGAAAAGTTAGAATGTATAGAGTTACTTAAAAAGTATTCAAGAAAGAGAAAAAGATGCTGTGGTAGATCTCAGTGAAAGGACCATTTGACACAGTTTGTTATAAATGAATTAGCCTGAGATGACCATTATGCAGATGGAAGAAAGGAAAGGAATCAGAGATTGGCAATGCAAGGATAAGCTCAGAACTCTCTATAGTCCTTCCATGTTTGCTCATATGTATACACTGGTTGCACTACTGAGGAAAGAATGACTTTTAGCTGTAGCTTAGAATTTTGACATAAAATTCTTTTTGCAATGTGATTTGATATAACACATTATGTGATTATATTATTGTTTATAATATTAATTTTGTTTATATTTTGTTTATATTATATTATTGTATCACCTAAATAATTTGTAACTTTCCATGGGAAACATTTGTTAATGTATCTCCAAGGTCTTCCTCACTGTTGCAACCCAAAGATTGATTATCTTGTGGGACACCGTTCAAGTGTACCCTGAGGAGTTTTTGGTCCCCTAATAATTTTGAGGATTTTGAGAATAATAGGCACTGTTTTAGAAGTGATTGGATTAAAAATGATTCTAAAAATGAAACTTCAAATTAAACATCTTGCTTTTGGGGGATCTCTGATATTTTTCTTGTCCTCCACTCTTTTTTTCTTATACTTTCTTTGAGTTCATCTAATCCTATGGCTATTATCTCTGTGATAATAATATCCAAATCTTTTTCTCATGTTCTGACCTCTCTCTTTAGCTTTATTTAAACTTAGTTGTACATTGTACACTTTTATTTGAATGTCCTGCTGGCAACTCCAAACTGAATATATAATTGTGTTTCCACTCTTTTTAAATTGAAGTAATACTGCATTATAATATTATAGAAAGGTTTCAGGTGTGCATAACTATGAGTTAGTATCTGCATCTACTACATTAACGTCATCACTTAAAGTTCACTTCGCTTCTTCATTATAGAATTGATCCCTTTTACCCGACTTATTCACCCTCTTTCCCCTTCCCATTCTGGTGACCACCAATTCAGTCTTAAATCCCAAAGTTTGTTTTAGTTTCATTTAGTTCATTTTGTTTATTTAGTTGTCAAATATGAGTTAAATCATTCTGTTTGTCTTTCTCTGACTTATTTCCCTGAAAATAATACCCTCTAGTTGCATCTATGCTGTTGCAAACAGCAGGATTTCATCTTTTTAAAAGTAACCCAGTAGTTGAGTATTTCTACTCTCTCTGAGTTCTCTCTATTTGCACTAATACCATAGTTTATCCAAACACCGAGGCTAAAATCCTTTAGAATTTTTTTCTTTATTCCTATCCTTTTTATTAGAAGTCTGGAAGAAGCTTTTCTTGTAATGTCTCTTGTATTTGTTTTTGAAACAGTGACAGTAGCAGCATTAATTCAAGGAATTTTAAAAAAGTATTCATTGACTAACTTGACTAAATTCACGACATTAAGCCTCCCCAAATTTGCTCTGCCTCCAGTTTCTCTTACCCCAGTCCATCCTGCTGGCAACTACAATATTAATATTTCCAAGTTAGCACTTTCATTATTAAAATCATATGCTAAAAAGGAAATAAAAATATTGAATCGCTCTTAAGGGTCTCCCATAATGAGCTGGCCTTGATTTGGGCATTTGAGAGTTTCCTTTACTGGTTTAAATCTGACTACTTTTAAACTGAATTTTATTGAAGGAATATAACTTTAACTAGGTTTACAGTATACATGGTAGCAAATTGACATCTGTATATATAATACAGTAAGTTTATTACTATTTTCTTTTTTCCTTCACTATGCAACTATGTGGATGCAGAAGATGTGGTAAATACACAACATAATACCATGCCGTTACCAAAAGGTGAAGTCCTGCCATTCGTAGCAGCATGGATGGACCTGGAGGGAATTATGTTTAGCAAGACAAGCTAGGAGAAAGACAAACGTCACATGATATCACTCATATGTGGATGATAGAAATAGCAAGCGAACAAATGAACTAAACAAAAATAGAATAAGAAAATGAACTAAACCACAATAGACATACATATGCCTGCGCCCACGAACACACACACACACACACACACACACACACACACACACACACGATTAAATCTGACTTTGATCTGAGTTTTTGTTGCAGTTTCCCTGTCAGAAACACTGGGATCTCTCCCAGAGTCTGTGGAAGTTTTCTATGTGACACTCAGGGAGAAGGGAAACTGCATTCTTTCTCTGAGTTCAGTTACTTTGATCTCAATTGCTTTTTGACGAATCTGTAAGAGTTTAGCAATGCCCTTTGTATATCTTTCTGATGTTTTGCTTGTTCCCCACTCATGTCCATAAAGAAAAACATTGACACTATGTAACTTTTTGCCTGCAGAGCAAGATTTCTGTTGTAGCATCCCGTGTGGATTCCAAGTAATCTGGGGAAAAGGGAAGCTTATTTATTACTTTCATTAGTTATTAACACTAGTTATTGACAATCTGCTGTATATGCCAAGCACTGCTCTAAAGTACTGAAGAAATCACATTGAAAAAAACAAGCAAAATGCCTGCCCTTTTAGAACTTAGATTTAAATACACATGGGTGCATAAATGTGCTGTGTATGTGCTGGTAAAGACACAACAGATAAATAAATGTTTAATATTTCACCTAGCAATGTGTGGATGTAGGAGAAATTATCTGCTTTTTTACTGGGGGATGTGTCCCACTTGGCAACAAAACAAAGTGTGTGTAAAATGGTATAGTTCCAATAAATTTGTATTAATCTAATGAAGTAGGCTACAAATGCAGAGTAAGTAATTTCTGTTTGTGTTGCAAAGCCTGATCTCTAGGGAAGAGACTGGGGAAACATAGGGCCTCCGATTTTAATCATATCACTAAACCTTTCAGATTCATAAAGCCCCTTGGGTCATATTGGCAGGTGGCTTTTTTGACACTGGTTGCTCTTCACTACCTGCTTGGCTGGAGAGAATACTCTGGGCAAAGGCACCATCAGGAACCATGACCTGTAGCTCATGGCTTTTCAGAGTCTGGGGTGCTAAGATCTGCACTCTGACTCCCTCAGCCCAAAGCTCACTTAATATAAAAACAAGGAGAATCTTTGTTCTGAGCTGTTTGTCTCTAAAATTCATCAGCACACTTGCCCCTTGTGAGAATAAAGGAGAGAGAATAAAGCAAGTTCAACATTGAAGCTCAGATGCATGAGGGTGAGTGCTGAAATTTTATATGCCCTGATCTTTTTCCTTCCCAACCTCCTCTATGGATCCTGAAACATCCTCTCAATGGAGATGAACATGGATCTAGGGTGGGCCTGGTCAAAGCTGAAGTTCAGCAGAGATGCAGTAGAGTCAGGAATGACTCAGGCTTCCTCGGTCTTATCTCCACAAAATACATGCTCTTTAATGTTCTGATAGAGAAATCTCTCAAGCTTTACTCAATAGAGAAAATGAAGGCACATAGAAGGGTGGGCTTGAGTTGATTCTCCCAGTCTGGGACTTAGTCTCATTATAGTGGGGTTGGGAGGATTCAGGTACTCAGATTACTGTTATCCTTTTGTCCTGTTTCCACAGATAAAGTCTAGGAAAGAATGGCCTCGGGGAATGACACTTCGGTGACTGAGTTTACCCTGCTGGGTTTAACACAACAGCCGCAACTCCAGCTGCCTCTCTTCTTCATTTTCTTAGGAATCTTTGTGGTCACCACCATCGGGAACCTGGCCTTGCTTCTTCTGATCGGACTGAACCCTCACCTGCACACTCCCATGTACTACTTTCTCTTCAACCTTTCCTTCATTGATCTCTGCTTCTCCTCTGTCATAACCCCCAAAATGCTGATGAGTTTTGTGCAACAGAACATCATCTCTTATGCGGGATGCATGACTCAGCTCTTTTTCTTCTGCTTCTTTGTGATCGATGAGTGCTATATTTTGACATCAATGGCTTATGACCGATATGTGGCCATCTGTAAGCCCCTGCTTTATAGGGTCACTATGTCTCAGCAGTTCTGTCTTAGGTTGACAGTGGGTACATATGCATTGGGGTTTGTGGGTGCGATTGCCCACATTGTGTGCATGCTGAGAATCAGCTTCTGTGGTGGAAATGTCATCGATCATTACATGTGTGACATACCTCCTCTCCTCCAGCTCTCCTGCACGAGCACCTATATCAATGAGCTGGTGGTTTTTGTTGTGGTGGGCGTCAATGTAATAGTGCCCAGTATCACCATCTCCATTTCTTATTCCTTGATCATCTCTAACATCCTCCGCATCAGTTCTACAGCAGGGAGGTCCAAGGCCTTCAGTACCTGCAGCTCCCACATAATTTGTGTTTCTCTTTTCTTTGGATCAGCGGTGTTCATGTATCTTAAGCCTTCTCGTGCTGGGTCTCTTGATCAGGATAAAATATCCACAGTTTTTTATAGCATTGTGGGGCCCGTGATGAATCCCTTCATCTACAGTTTGAGGAACAAAGATGTCCACATTGCCTTCAGTAAGACTTTGAGGAAAAGGATGTTCTTTTAAATACAAATTGTGTTAGTTAGTATGCCACATCCTAGCAAGGGCATACAATATGCAGTGCTATGGAAAGAATAAAAAGAGACCAAAATAGAAATGCCAAGGATTCAAACAATAGGTAAATTAGCTGTATAAGTCATGAGAAAAGGAAGTAGGAAGAATAGTCCTTCATCTTTTTATAGACAGTAGGAAAAGTGGTTCCTGGTGTCATTCTCCAGTTCATTTCAGGAGTTATAGGCTTCAAGTAGAAAAAGGAGAATGGTGATAAAATCATAAATTTGAAATTCTTCACTGAGGTATGCTTGGAATTTCTATGAAGCTTTTTTATATATGTATAGATTTTGGTGAACTTTAAATTCAACCACTTACTTACTAATTTCATAAACCTCCACTGAAAGACTATTGGGTTTGTGGAAACAAATATGTTCTTTCTGAATGCTATAGGGACTTTTTGTTTTAGGATATTCATTTGTTTTCCAAAAAGAGATTTGTATAAGGAGATGCTCCTCTTATTCTGCCTTTTCTTACTTTAAAGGAGTGTGATAAAGAGAAATTTTCGTCTGACCCCAGTTCCAAAAACAGGAATCTCATGAGATCATTCAGGGTCTTCAGGAATGAAGAGAAGCTGCATTGAGTTTTCTTTTTTTAAATTAATTTTTTCTTGTAGTAATTATTATACACATTAAAATACTTTCCTGTGTATAGGTTCCCCATTTCTTAGATGCATTGAGTTTTAACTCTTGGAACTTTAGGGTCAGGAAAAGTGGGTAATAGGACTTGTTATGTCTTCATTTGGAAGATTTTTACTAGAAATATTTACCATTTATTGGTAGAATAATTTTTATTCCTTTCTGTAATAGACCTAGAAGTCTTTAATTCCATTAGTAGTCAGAATTTTCCTTTATTATTCACAAAAACTTTCCTGGTACAAATTATATAGTTGTCTAATAACAAATAGAGTACCTATTCTGTATCAGGTTCTTTTTCTAAACATCAGAGATACAGAGGAGAAGAAGAGAATGCCTGTCCTCTCATGGGTACACGAGATTGTTTTCTTAATCATTCTTGACCATCGAGATTTGTTTGTTTTCTGAATACAAATTATATCATGCATATGACTTGCAAATATTTTCTCCAAATCTGTGTCTTTTCATTCTTATTTAACAGTGTTTTTCAAAAAGCATGGACTGAGCTTTAGGTGTCATATTTAAGAAACGCTTGCTAATCCCAAATTTCTAAAGGTTTTTCTCTTGTGGTTTCTTCTTGAAGTTTTTATGGCATTTGGGTATAGGATTTTGGAAAAATTTTTCTATAAGCCGTGAGCCACTGATTTAAGTATTTTTTTCTTGTGTATGGAGATCTAACTATTCTAGAACCCTTTGTTGAAAGTAGTTCATGCTCAGTGGAAGTCAACAAAGATAACCTGCAGGCAGTGGTGGTGGGGGAGAAGAGCTGGCATATTTGGGCACTCCTGCGTCGTGCTTCAGACAGGCGCGAGTTAAACGGAAATGTGGGAGGAAGGATTGCTGGGCAACTGGAAAGTTTGTTTAATTTTTTATGAAACTGCCAAAGTGTTTCAAAAGAAGCACTGCTATTTTATGTCCTCAACAGAAACGCAGCACAGTTTAAGTTTTTTTCACATCCTTGCCCACACTGGGTATTGTCTTTTTAATCAGAGCCATTCTCATGGACATGCAGTGGCATCATTGTGATTTTAATTTGCACATTCCCAGAGAATAATGAATTCAGCCATCTGTTCATGTGCTTAGGTATTTGAATATATTCTTTGATGAAATATCTGTCGGAATAGTGTGCCTATTTTCTAGTTTGCTTATTTCTAGTCTCAACATCCAATTTTAAGGCAAAAGAAAATGGAAAATCAAGCTACAAACCAAGAGAATATATTTTCAAAATAGATATCTGATCAATGACTTCTTGAAAACAATGTATATATAAACACTGCTTATAACTTACGTTTGTATGGTTTATTGTTTTCCATTCTTTTATGTTCAACGTATCAATGTTGCTACATTTGAAGCAAATTTCTCTTGACTGGCATCAAATAGATCATTTTTAAATGTACCTGATAATCTCTTTTTTCACTTGGTTTTTATGTTTATTTAGATCATTATTGATCTATTAATATCTGAGGATGCACCCTTAGTGTATTATTTGCTTTCTATTTGTTGCCATTGTTTCTTCTTACTTTTCATGTCTTCCTGTGTGTTACTTGATAGTTTTCAGAATTCAGTTTTGATTATGTATGATTTGTAGTATAGCTCTGTGTAGTGGTTACTCTAGGTATCATAATGTGTAACAAATAATCTACTGCTGTTGACCTTTTACAATGTAAAGTATATAAAACTTGCTTCTACTTACTTCCCTTTACCCTTTTGCATTTTTAAACGCTGTCTTAAGTTTTTTCTCTATGTACATTGAGTGTTACATCAGAAGTTATTCCTTTTGCTTAATAGTTCATCCTTCCTGGCATCCTTAGCCTCCTTCTGTTATCACTTACTTTCTGTTTGGCAAACTTCTTTTAGCCATTCTTTAAGGGTCCGTATGTTGATGAAAAACTATCTTAGATTTTCTTCATCTGAAAATGTATTTATT
Organism: Solenodon paradoxus; assembly: GCA_004363575.1. NCBI lineage: Eukaryota > Metazoa > Chordata > Mammalia > Eulipotyphla > Solenodontidae > Solenodon > Solenodon paradoxus. Next base: position 10,996 of record RJWH01007879.1, on the reverse strand, counting down.
TCTCTTTTATTCCTGAAGTATATTACCAGTATAGAATTCAACTTTGGGCATGCCCTGGTGGCTTGGGTGTTAAGCCTGTGCTTAGAGAGCAGTCCACATACAGCCCTTGGGTTTGAGGGCCAGGATGTGGTGATGGTGAGAAATGACAACTAAAAGAAGTACTTCCTCCTTTCTCTTCCTGCCTGCCTGCTAACTGCCTGCCTTCAGTTCTGCTTGCCCTCTTTCCTCTTAAAAAAAAATTCAACACTAGCAGTTCTTTCAATTCTTGAGTAAAGTTGGTCCCTTTTCTTCTCCCCTTCCTATGTCAGATGAGGAATCTGTTGTCATTCTAATCATATAAGTTATTTGTCACTTCTTTCATTGAAGCTTCTCTTTTTACCTTTCAAAAGTTTGACAATCATGAACGATGATATAAATTTCTTTGAGTTTATTCTGTTTGAAGCTTGTAATATCTCAAATCTGTGAAATTATGACTTTTGTTGAATTTGAGAAATTTTAGACATTCTAACTTTGAATATTCTTTTCAGCCTGACACGCCTCTTCTTTACCTTCCTTTTGTGACTCCAAAGACAAAATATTACATTTTTTTTTTATTGTTCCATAAGTCTCCAAGTCTCTGTTTACTTTTCTGTAGTCAATTTTTCTCTGTCGTTCACATTGTATTTCTCTTGATTCATCTTTGAGTCCACTGTTTTTTCTCCATTCTGTGAGTTTATTTTGTACTTTTCCTTTTTTTTTTCTTTTTAAAAAGTATATCTTACTTATAAAATTTCTCTTGGGTTCATTTTTAAAAAATTAAAATTTGTTTTTAAAGAAAACATTAACTGTATCAAGTTCAAAGCATTAGTGTTACCGTATAAAACCTATTAGGTTAATACATTTTCTGTTTTAAATATGATATTGATATCATGCTAGAATTATGTAATCCTTTGATTGTTTAGTTTTAATAAAATTTTAACTGATTATGGATTCTTATTCACATAATTATAGATGCATATTCATATTCTGTAAGAAGCAGTAACAAGAAAGCCTGTATATCTTCTAACCAGTTTACCCCCTTCCACAATAACATCTCGTGAAACAATAGTACAATGTTACAACTAGGGTCTTAACCCAGACCCAATTCTTTCTCAACCTACCTTCTGTTTGATACCTGGTAGCGCCAATTTGTTCACCATTTCTGTAATTTTGTCACATAAAGAATGTTATAAAAGTGGAAACATATAGTATGTAACCATTTGACACTGACTTTTTTCATTGATAGAGTTGTCTGCATTATTTATATATTGTGTGTTATACATACAGTTGATGCATGTATCAGTAGTTTCTTTTTATTGCTGAGTAGAATGAATGATTTGGAAGTACAAAAGTTTCGTATTTGGAGGGAAATCTCAGTGATTTCTAGCTTTTTCTGTTACAAATGAACCTATTGTAACATTTCTATAAAGGTTTTTGTGTGAATTTATGTCTTCATGTTTTTAGGATAAATACCTAGGGCGTGAAATTGCCATGTTGTGTGGCAGTTGTATGTTTAGTGGGTTTAAGAAAGAAGGAAATTTTGCCATTTATGATCATATGAGTTGAACCTGGAGCATTATGCTCAATAAGTCAGACAAAGACAAATACAATATGACATCAGTTATATATGGGATCTGAAAAAAGCTGAACTCATAAAAACAGAGTAAGATGGTGAATGCCAGGGCCTGGTGGGTGTACTGGGGAGAATTGTGGAGATATTATTTAAGTGCACAAACTTGTAACTAGTAGATAAATGCTGCAGAGCTAATGCACATCATAGCATATTGGTTATATTAAGCAATACTGTATTTTAAACTTCAGGGCTTCTAGAAACTAGATATTTATTGTTCTCACTACAAAAAAGGAAATAATTATCTGATTGACAGTGGTTGTAGCTAATGCTCTCATGGTAAGTCATATTTCAATATATGAATGTAGTAAGTCGAAATGATATTTACCTTAAACTTTCACAATCTTATATCAATTTTATCCCAATAAAAATAAAAAATAATCTTGGATTGAGGAAAATTGTCAAAAGAATCTTTCCAGAGTGGTTATGGTTATCATTTTACTTTCCCTAAGATGATAAATGAATGATTCACTTTCTCTACATCTGTGCCATCACTTGGTATTTCCATTATATTAGCCATTCTGAGAAGCATGAGGTGATATCTCATTGTGGTTTTAATTTTTATTACCCTAACACCTGATGATATTAAACATATTTTCATGTGCTTGTCTGGTTCTGTCTTGTTATAAATTTTGCCTGTTTTCTTTTATTTTTATTAATATCTTAATGATTTACAATATGTATAGCATACCATGCTCACCACAATAATTTTACTGCCATTCACCACTATCAATTTGATGCTTTCTACCCGAGGTCTAAGAACTATTTGCCTAAACCTAGCCCTTCATCCTAGACATTTTGCTCTTTCATATTTTAATGCAATAATCTATCTATGAGTACTTAGTATTTTCCAACCCTTGGTGACTGAAAATATTGCTGTGATGAACATGGTCATACATATCTCTTCAAGTTAGTATTTTTTTTATTCTTCAGAAAAATACTCAGCAATAGGATAACTGGATTGCATGGATATTTAATTTTTAATATTTGGGGAATCTCCATCTGTTTTCTATAATGTTGCACTAATGTGCATCCCCACTAACAGTGCTCAGAGGTCTCTCTGAATCCTCTCCAACATTTCTTGTTTCTTTTCTTTTGGAGAATAGTCAGTGTCCCAGGTGTGCGGTGCTGTTTCCTTTTTTATTTGAATTTTCCTAATAATAAAGGAATAATAATCTTTAGTTATATAGTAATCTGATAGTCATCATCTTGTGACCTGTGAGCGTTTGCTGGTATTTATCTGTTTATTTATTTCATTTCATTATATTCCACATATGGTCAGAACCATTTGGTATTTCTCTATTTCCTTCTAACTTATTTTACTTAACACGATCCCCATCAGTGCCATCCAGATTGTTGCCAAAGGCACACTTTCTTCCTTCCTTCCTTCCTTTTCTTTCCTTCTTTTTTCTTTTTTTAGTTGCTACATAGAATTTCACTGAGTATCTATACCACAGCTTCTTTATCCAGTCATCTGTTGATGGACATTTAGGTTGTTTCCATGTCTTGGCTTTGTGAACTGTGTTGCTATGAACAAAGAGGTTCAGTTATTTTTCTCGATTTGATATTTTTATATTTTCTGGGTCTATGCCTAGGAGTGGGATTGTTGGGTCAAATGTAGTTCCATTTTTAATTTTCTGAGAAATCACCATACTGTTTTCCAGAGAGGCTGCACTAATTTGCATTTTCACCAACACTGAAGGAGGGTTCCTTTTTCTCCATACCCCCCTCCAACACTTGTTATTTCTAGACTTTTGAATATAGGTCCTTATTGCCAGAGTGAGATGGTATCTTACCGGAATTTTTATTTACATTTCTCTCTAATGACGGATAGAGAACATTTTTTTATGTGTCTGTAGGCCATCTATGTGTCTTCTTTGCATAGGTGTCCGTTCAATTCTCCTGCTCATTTTTTGAGTGGGTTTGCTTTAGGGATGTGTGAGTTCTTTCCATATTTTGGAGATTAAGCTTCTGTCTGATGTATGTTGAGTGAATATTTTCTCAAATTTGGTGAACTGCCTTTTTTTTTTTCACATTAATGGAGGTTTCTTTCAATGTGCAGAAGCTTTGATGTAGTCCCAATTATTTAGTTTTACTTCGGCTACTTTTGTTGTAGCTGTTCTTTCTCCAAAGTTCTCATTGAAGTTGAAGTTGTGGAATGTTTTGTCCAAATTTTCTTCCCAGTATTTTACACGGTTCCTATGTCCAGGTCTTTGATCCATTTTGAGTTACCTTTTATGTATTGTGCTATGAATGTTCTATCTTTATTTTTTTCCAGATGTCTGTCCAGTTTTTCCATTTATTGAATAGATGTTCCTTCTTCCAGCGTATGCTCTTGGCTCTTTTATTGAATCGGTATGGCTTTATTTCTGGGCCCTCAATTTTATTCCAGTGATCTGTGTGTCTGTTTTTGTTCTAGTGCCATAATGTTTTAATGATGTTTCCTGGGTAGAATAATTTGAAGGTTCCTCTGCTGTTCTTTTTTCCCCCCACAGGATAACTTTGGCTATTCAAGGTCTTTAGTGACTCCAAACAAATTTCTGTGCTGTTTGCATAATTTATTTGAAGAATGACTCTGGAATTTTGATTTCATTAAATCTTTGTGTGTCTCTATGTAGGACTTCTATTTTATTTATTTGTTTAAAAATTTTTTTTTGTCATATTTTGTTATTATATTATATTATATTTTGTTATCATTGAAGGACTATTGCATTTTGACAATGACTTGTTTTGAGGTATACATATAGTAGTATTTTTACATTTACAAATAGCATAGTAAGTTTACTAATATTCCCTTCCCTTTTCTTCTCTCCCTTCATTTACAGTTAATTCTCTTCATCTCATTTCCCCTACCCTCCCCTATCACTTTGGTACCCCTTGATTTGTCTTTTGTCTTTCATCTCTAAGTGTTCATAGTTGTTTGGAGTAGTGTTCTCTCTCTCTCTCTCTGCCTGTTAATCTCTCTCTCCCGCTTCCCCGTTTTTAGTGTTGTTTAATTTATGACATTTATTTATTTTCTCTTCACCCATCGAATGAATGCTATCATATGGTGTCTGCCCTTCTCCTTTCAGCTTGTCTTGCTAAGGATAATTATCTCCAAGTCCATCCTTGTTGTTTCAAATGGCAGGATCTCTCCTTTTTTGATAGACAGCAGAGTATTCCATAATGTATATGTACTACGTCTTCTTTATCCACTCCTCTGTTGATGGGCATTTAGGTCGTTTCCAGCTCTTAGCTATTGTGAATTGTGCTGCAGTCAACATGGGGTTGCATATATCTCTTTGGATAAGTGTTTTTGTGTCATTGGGGTAAATGCCCAGTAGAGGAATACCTGGATCATATGACATTTCCAGTCTCATTTCTTCGAGGACTCTCCATACTGCTTTCCAGAATGATTGCACCACTTTACATTCCCACCAACAGTGAATTGGAGTTCCTTTTTCTCCACATCCACTCCAACACTTATTATTTCTATTTTTTGCATGATAGTCATTTTTACTGGTGTGAGGTTGTTTTAATATGCACTTCTCTGATGACAAGAGATATAGAGCATCTTTTCATGAGCCTGTTGGCCATTTGTATGTCTTCCTTGGAGAGGTGTCTATTAAGGACATCAGCCCATTTTTGATTGGATTGCTTGTATTTTTGTTGTCCAATTTTTTGAGTTCTTTGTATATCTTAGATATTAACCCCTTATCTGAGGTGTGAGAGGCAAATATCTTTTCCCATTCAGTTGGATGCCTTTTTGTTTTTATGCACGTTTCACTTACTAAGCAGAACTTTAGTTTTATGGAATCCTACTTACTTATTTTGGATTTTATTTATATTGCAATGGAAGTTGAGTTGCTAAAGATAACTCTTGGGTCTATGTCTAATAATGTTTTGCCTCAATTCTCTTCTATATGTTTGATAGTTTCTGGTCTTATGTCTAGTTTTCAATCCATTTTGAGTTAATGTTTGTGTGTGGTGTTAGGTAATGGGCTAGTTTCAACCTTTTGCATGTGACTGACCAGTTCTCCCAACACAATTTATTAACGAGGCTGTCCTTGCTCCATTGTAAAATTCTGGCTCCTTTGTTAAAAATTAGGTATCTATATATATGTGGATTTATTTCCGGACTTTCAGTTCTGTTCCATTGATCTGTCTTTCTGTTTTTATACCAGTACCATGCTGTTTTAATTATTACGGCTTTATAGTAGAGTTTGAAGCCAAGAAGCATGACTTCTCTATTGCTGGCTATTGCCTTGGGCTGTATGGCCATTTTGATTATGTTGATTCTTCCGATCCATGAGCATGGAATATCTTTCCATCTCTTTGTGTCATCTTCCATTTCTTTTATTGATGTCCTATGGTTCTCATAGTATAGGTCCTTTACCTCTTTGGTTAGGTTTATTCCAAGGTATTTCATTTATTTTTTGGTGTAATTGTAAATGGTATTATTTTCCTCAGTTCTCTTTCTGTATTTTCATTGCTGGCATACAGAAATACAACAGATTTTTTAATATTAATTTTGTAACCTACCACTTTACTTTATTAGTTTATTATTTCTAGCAGATTTTTACTTGATTCTTTGGGATTTTCCATGTATATTATCATGTCATCTGCAAAAAGTGATAGTTTCACTTCTTCTTTCCTTATTTGGATACCTTTCATATCTTTTTCTTTTCTAATTGCTTTGGACAGGATATCCAGCACTATATTGAATAGTAATGGTGAGAGTGGACATCCTTGTCTTCTTGTCCCTGATCTTAGGGGAAAAGTTTTCAGTTTTCCTCCATTGAGAACACTGTTGACTGTGGGCTTGTCATATATAACCTTAATTATGTTGAAGTACATTCCTTCTACACCATTTTTAGAGGGTTTTTAACATAAAAGGGTGTTGAATCTTGTCAAATGCTTTTCTGCATCTATTGAGATGATCATGTGTTTTTTTTCTTTTTTATTGATAAATAGTGTATCACATTTATTGATTGGCATATGTTGAACTATCCCTGAATCTCTGGGATAAATCCCACTTGATCATGGTATATAATTCTTTTTATATGTTGTTGAATTCGATTTGCTAGTATTTTGTTGAAAATTTCTGTGTCAGTATTCATTAAGGATATGGGTCTATAGTTTTCTTTTTTGGTGCAATCTTTATCTGGTTTTGGAATCAGCAGAATATTGGTGTCATAAAAAGTGTTTGGAAGTTTTCCATCTTCTTCTGTTTTTTGGAACGATTTAAGAAGGATCGGAATGAATTCTTCTTTGAATGCTTTGTAGAATTCACTGGTGAAACCGTCCGGTCCAGGGCTTTTGTTTTTGGGAAGGTTTTTGATCACCGTTTCAATTTTCTTGCTTGCGATTGATCTGTTCATGGTTTCTAGTTCTTCACCATTTGGCTTTGGGATATTGTACCTTTCCAGAAATGTGTCCATTTCTTCTAGATTATTCTGTTTGTTGCCATATAGTTGTATATAGTATTCTCTTATAGTCCTCTGTATTTCTGTTGTATCTGTTGTGATTGTTCATTTTTCATGTCTGATTCTATTTATTTGTGTTTCTCTCTCCTCTTTTTTGTGAGTCTGGCTAATGACCTGTCTATTTTGTTTATTCTTTCAAAAAAATCTTTTGGATTCATTGATTTTTTTGAGTAGTCTTTATGATTTCTGTTTCATTGATTTCTGCTTTAATCTTTATTTTTCTTTCCTTCTATTGGATTTGTGCTTATGTTTTTCTGCTTTTTATAGTTCCTTTAAGTGATGGCTTACGTTTTTATTTGTGATTTTTTTATTTGTGATTCTTCTTGTTTTCCGAGGTAGGATTGCATCACTGTAAATTTCCCTCTTATTACTGTTCTTGCTACATCCCATAGATTCTGATTTGTCATTTCTCATTTTTTTGATTCCTCATATTTTAAAATTTTTTCCTTAATTTCCTCTTTTTGCCCATTGGTTGCTCAACAATATGCTGTTTTTTCTCCACTTTTTGTGGTTTTCCTCTCTTTCTCTTTTTGCTTGATCTCTAGTTTGATGTCATTATGATCTGAAAAGATGCTAAATATGATTTCAGTCTTTGGAAGTTTATTGAGACTTGCTTTGTGTTCCAACATATGGTCTATCCTTGAGAATGTTCCATGAGCACTTGAGAAGAATGTTTAGTCTATAGTTTTTGGATGAAATACTCTATATATGTCTCTTAGGTGCAGCTTTTCTATTTTGTCATTTAAATATCATGTTTCTTTGTTGATTCTCTGGATGATCTGTCATTTACTGAAAGAGGAGTATTGAAGTCCCCTACTATTATTGTGTTGCTGTCAATATTTCTATTTATATCTGTTAATATTTGCTTGATATATTTGGGTGCTCCTTTATTGGGGGCATACATGTTAATAAGTATTGTCTTTTTGTTGTATTGATCTCTTTATAATTACATAATGTCCACATTTATCTTTTTCATATTCTTTGGTTGAAACACCAGTTTATCTGATATGAGTATAGCTGTTCATTCTCTTTTGGATTTATCATTAGCTTGGAGTGCCATTTTCCACTTGTCCACTTTAAGCCTTTGCTTGTCCCTCGACCTAAGAGAGTTTCTTGTAGACAATATATAGTTGGGTTGTGTTGTTTAATCCGTTTAGCAAGTCTATCTTTTGATTCGTCAGTTCAATCCATTTACAATTACTATAATCATGAACATTTCAGAACTTGTTACTGCCATTTTGATTTTTGTTTTCTAGTTATGTTGATCTGTTTGTTACTTTTTTATATTTTTTTAAAGTTTTTCCTCTGGTCTAGCTAGTAGGTCCTCTTTTAACATTTCTTGTAGAGGAGGTCTCATGATAGCAAATTCTCTTAGATTTTGTTTGGGAAAAACGTTTATTTCTCCCTCAAATTTGAAAGAGTTCTTTGCAGGTTATAGTATTCTTGGCTGGCATTTATTTATCCTGAAGTATTTTGAAGACATCATTCCATTCTCTTCTAGCCCGTAGAGTTTCTGCTGAGAAGTTTGAGGTTAGCCTGATAGCAGCGCCTTTATATGGTGTCTGCTTTTCCCCCCAACCACCTTTATTTTCTTTTTGTCTTGGATTTTTGATATTTTCACAATTATGTGTCTTGGTCTAGTTTTTTTAGGATTTATGTAATTGGGTGTTCTGTTTGCTTAAATGACCTGTATGTTCATTGTTTGTTGTAGATTTGGGAAGTTTTTAGTCATTCTTTCCTTGAATATGCTCTCTATTCTTTTCTTTTTCTCTTTGTCTTCTGGAATACCCAGTATTCTAATGTTGCTTTTCCTGATAGTATCAGATAGTTCTCTGAGTGTTTCTTCTTCTTCTTCTTCATCCTTTTTTTGCGTTTAATTTTTCTTTCTTCTTCTTGGCTTTTTTTTTGTGTTACTATCTTTTATATCACTAACCTTTCCTCCATTTGCGTTATTCTAGTTCCATAGTTTTCTGTATTATTCTTAGTTACATGAATTCTTTCCTTTAAATACTGTGTTTCTGTTAGTTTTTTTTTTCTGTAGAGCTTCAATCTCAGCCGTTTGGTGCTTAATTATTTGTATAAGCTCTTTGTTTTGCTTACCAGAATTTTCTTTAAATTCTCTGAATTTATGATTGCAGACTTGAATTCTTTATCTGTTAGAAAAGAATACTCTTCCATGTCTTTAAAGTTAATTTCTGGTGAGCTGCCATTTTGTTGCAATTCCATTTCTTGAGATTTCGGGGTATGTTGTCCCCCCTGATATTTTGGAATCTGGTTGATCTACTGCTAGGTTTCTTTTTTTCCTATTAGGGGGGCATCTTTTTTTTTTTTTTTTGTACTTTTGACACTTACAGGCATCAATAGTGTGTTTTGCTGTGTCAGGGAGTGATGATGGCTTCTGGGCAGGAGTGGGGGTGAAGTAGTGTCTTCTGGGAGCAAGTAATTTGCAGCCGGCTTGGGATGAAGGAGTTAGGCTTGTTTTGCTAGTAGAACTCTACTGACTGGGGCTATGTGACTTGAGCCTGCTGTCTGTGCTTAGGTCTCCTGTATTTACCAAATCATCAGGGTCAAGTCCTTTCTACAGGCTGCTCTTCCAGGGTCTTAGCCACTGGATTCCAATTCCCACAGGGTCTGAGCCCCAGGATGTGTAGTGGGAGATATGAAGCACCTGTATTCTTCTGTCCTTTTTGTCTCCAATCTTCTCTTTCTGGGATTTTTGTAGCCAAGAGTGCATAGGCGGCAATCACAGAAATCCCTCCAGTGCTCAATTTGACTCAGGCTTACCCCTTGCTGCTCTCTGCTCTGTTTGAATTCGCACTGATAGCGATTAGGGAGGCTGCTTGTGCAGTTTCCACAGAAGATCCAGGAAGCAACAAGTGCTGCTCCCTCAAACCCCAGGCAGGTGCTGGAGGTCAGAGCAGCAGCTCTGTAATCTCTTGAAAATGATAGCACAGACAGGGGAAGACAAAGCCTTTGTATTTTTACTGTAGGGATCTCATTTCTGTGGTTCCCCTTAGCTAAGAGTTACTGGCAGCAATCACCAAAACCCCTCCACTGCTCAGTTTGACTCAGGCTTGCTGCTCCCTGCTCCCTGCTCTGTCTGAATTCACTCTGCTAGAGATTAGGGAGGTTGCTTCTGCAGTTTCCACAGGAAGAAGAAGGAGGCAGCCATGGTATCGCTATTTCAAATCCGGGTCGGTGCTAGAGGACAGTCACTGTTCTGCACTCTCTTTAGAATGTCTGCACCGCCTGCATGGTTCCAGCTAGACTCTGGCAGGGGAAGACATAGACCATGCTTGTACCCTCAAACTCCACTTTCCGGGCCTCTCCTTTGCCACTGAAGCCTCCGTTGAATTCCCGTGCCTCTTACTCATATGTAGAGCCGGCTCTCCAAGTTGTTCTAGCTGATACCAAAGCAGAAAAATTCCTTTTTCTGTGTTGACTTTGAAACACTGAGTTTTTTTTTCTTCTGTGCAGTACCTGAGCGCATGTTCTTCATAGACACCATCTTGCCCTTCCATCGGGTTGCCATTTTAATTAATTCTTCCAGTCCACGAACTTGGAATATTCTTCTTTTTGTGTCTTTTATTTCTTTTGTTAAAATCTGAAAGTTTTCTTTATAGAGGTTTTGCACCTCCTTTGTTAGGTTTATTACAAGTATTTGATCTTTTTTGGTGCTATTAAGAATGGAATTTCATTCTTAATTTCTTTTTCTTTTACTTCATTGCTTGTATATAGGAATGCTACTGACTTTTGAGTATTTATTTTGCATCCTGCCACTTTGCTGTACTCATTCTGTTGTTTCCAACTGATATTTTGGTTTCCTTAGGGTTTTCCAAATATAATATTGTCCAGGTATGTCACCTGCAAATAATGACAGTTT